>CAKNWT010231667.1:0-17079 GCA_932066315.1 Andricus coriarius
GGACGCGTTCGGTGGCCTTGTCATAGGCCCTTCAGTTCTATTCCAAAGGAATCGAAACCAAAAAAATATATATGTATATATATATATACATATATATATATATATAATATATATTATTATTATTGTTGCCAGTGTAGGGCCTGGAGCAGCAATGTAGGGTCTGCAGCGCCAATATAGGGTAGGGCCTAAAGCACCAAAGTAGGTTCAAATTAGGCCCTACTTTGACGCTAAACGTGGAAAAACGGCCGATTTCGGACATTTTTAGCGTCAAAGTAGGGTCTAAATTGAGTTGAAATCGCTGCTTATTTTGAACCTACTTTGCTGCTTTAGCGCCTACTAAGATAGGAGTTATAGCTTCAAAGTAGGGCCTAAATTTCGACTCGGGTCTGCACATAAGGAATAGGGAACACGAAAATCTATTAAAACAACGAAACAAACACAGCCATAGCTAAACATGCTTATGACTTTGCACATAACTTCGACTTCGATTTAAATAACGTTGAAATTTTAGAATTGGAGCCTAATCTTGATAAACGGTTGCTATTAGAAATGATACATATACAAAGAGATGACAACTTTATTAACTTCAGATCAGACATTCAAGGATTAAGTACTATACATAATAATTTAATTGCACAAATGCACATTCCAAAAATTTGAATTGGCCGGGCTTTGAACGTATATACGTATATATTACGCGAAATCAGCCCCATTTTAATTTCATACTAATTCGCAGTCATGTCGCTATAATTTAACATACCACAAGGCTCTGCCACATCCTTTTTTTAAAAAATGTAGAATATATTATAATTTGCTCTATGATTTATCTCCTGTAAGTATAGATACGCTAAAATATATATTTTCTTCATAAGCCGTATTCACATAACTCTGTTTTACTTCTACACGAGACAAATATTTGACCAATTTTAAGGTTATGACGATCCAATTTTAAAATTTCAAACTTTTCCAAACTGACAACTATGCAAAATCTTCTAAGAAACTTCTTTTAATTTCCGTTATCTAATAATAAGGTAAGCACAATGTTTACTTAATTGTATTACTTTAACTCTATTTTTTGTCAACACTTTTTTTAACAAATTTTTCAAAATATATTGTATCCTCTACAGAACTACGCCTTGAAAAGGACTCGGATCCGAGTCGAAACATGTCGGCAATTTTTAAATAAAAATATCAAAAAACCGGAAAAGGCCTTCACTACATTAATATTCTAAGATACCGGAAAAAATTAAAACACATAATAGTATAATATTTTGACCATACTAAAAAAAAGTCAGGAATCGTCACAAAAAAAGTCAGAATTTATGAGAAAATGTTCAGAAATCGTCAGAGCTTGAGTTCGCAGGATAATCCTTTATTAGGGGTCCAAAGAATATAATGCCGTAAAACCTAATCCCTTTTATATTTCCAGGTTACTTATATCATTTATTTATATTTATTTATGCATATTATCTTTGTACTTATATTTAATTATTAATGATTATATACTAAATTACCCTGAAGGTGAATCTGAAAATTTTGTTCGTTTTGACTGATCTCTTTCTCATTACAAGATTCATTATATTTATCCTAATTTAAAATGTATTAGGGAAATTTTTAGGTATCTAAAATCGTCGAAACCCATTAATTCTGAATTTCTAACTTCTGAGTCTGTATATGCAACATTGAAAAAATGTAATTTTAATTTTTGATCCTTTTCGGTTGGCCATCCCGAGAGGATACCTTGCTTATCCCTGATAGTGAGTCTGACCTTCTTATAACAGCCAGACTGGTCATAAAATGAGAGCCTCTCCGACTATGTCAAAAAAATGCTGGATGACTCTTTAGACCGTCTGGAAGAACAAATTGGCTCTCTCTCCATAATTTTTATATTCTTTAATTTAAGAAATTTAAACTATATTTATATTTCCGATTTCTAAACAAAAGCAACTAAAATGTTGACACTTTGCTAACAACTACGAAGATGTAAGATCGTGGCAACAACCTTTATCTTGTTTGCGTATCTTCCAATTTGATGATATAACATAAATAATTAAAGTCAACTTGAGTATACTTCTATTTCTTCCTAAACGTCTTCGCTACATACTTAAGTGAATAGAAGTTTTAATCAAGGATAAGGATAAATGGTTTGTCTTTTTGCGTACTACTAATAAGCGTCCATAGAATTTTCAAATCTTGAAAAAAGTGGTTTCAAACATTTTCAAAATGTGCTCACTTTTTGCATTTTTATCCAAAATAACTGGTTAACGAACTTAACCTTCATTTCGGGGCCCTTAAAAAGCTTGTCAAAGGGTGACTCGATTCGACAAATTCTTCAAAAGTTAGCGTGGCTACAACATTCAGGTAACCAGACATACAGACAGACATACAGACAGACACCGATAAAATGTTATGATTTTCGGAATTTGTGAGTGCCGAAACGTAAAGATCCGTTAAAAACCAGAGATCGAAAATTTGGACGATTACATTACACTCTCATGCATGAGAATGTAAAAATATATATAAGTCCTTTATACAAGCTATACATGGAGATTGGATCTCAAAATTATTATCAAGTCATTGAAATCAAATTGGAACCACTTGTTCATATAATGATTGTCTTATATATTTTTTATGAAATTTAAAATAATTACAAATTGTTAAAAATGCAACAATTCATCTTATTTTATCTTTTCTTATCGCCTTATTCATGAGTATTATTACTTCTGCTTAAAGAATAGAGAAAGTTTAAACCAGATATCTTGTATCTTCATTATAAAACGCAACATTTATGTTAACTTTATATTACTCTCGAAAATATTTTATAATGAATATTCCACAAAAATAGTAATATTTAGACTTTATAAAAAAATGTATTAGGAAGGTCATGGGGGACATATGCTTCAAATGCTATTTTTTATTTTACTTTAAAATCTTTGAGTCATTACTTTTTTTCTCACTGTTTCAGACATTTGAGAAGATAAAGAGTGTTTCAATTAACCAGTATCACAACTTACTTTAACAAATCAGAATTATAATAAACAATCATTGAATTCTTTAAAAATTGTTAAATTTAATTAATTAATTTAATTTATTATTTATTATTTATTTTTTATTATATTAATTTATTCATTTAATTTTGTTAATTGTTAATTTTAAAGTTGTGAAATGAAAGTAAAAAAAAACGAAAGTTAAGTGAAAATGTTAAGAACTTAATTATTTTATATTTAAAGAATATGGAAACCTTTTCCACAGAAAACAGTAGAAAAATTGAACTAAAATTCGTTCTTATAAGATAAATATTTTTATCAAGAAATCAAAGGTATCTTCAAAGATTGTAAATCTTAAAACATTTAAACCAGGCTTAGTGTGATCGACAATCGTCATTATGAAACATTTATCTTATCACCAAATATAAGATTGCTTAATTATACTACTATTTCCCATGTAAAAGGCCTCAAATATTATTTAAATATAAGGTAAATTCAATTATTAACTTTGTACTAAGCTGACTTTCATTTCAAAACTTTATTCCACTCTAATAAAAAAATATTCTTGCACTTAACAGTTTCGTTGTGTTCGAAAGTGTTTCTTTTTTTAGATTGCTATAATAAGATGTTAACTTACTTTCAACAATCACACTTGAGCTCTTATGTTGTTATTTAATTTAGAGTATTTTCGTATTTGAAAATAGTGCACAATTTTTTAAGCATAAACTTAATGTAGGCGTAAATAAAAATCATTACCTCATATCGAGCCTGATATTCACAAAACAAATTCTTGCAGAACTTTGAACAGCCAAACAAGTTCTTTCCTTTATAGCATCTGCTCGTCTGATTATTAAAATTCTTATCTTTTAACAGTGCCGTAACAAGCTCTGTTGACACCAAGAATAATTTGTTTACACAATCTTTAAAATAATAGCCAGATAACAACCGTGCGACGCACATTACTCGCATGCGTGCGAGTCACACATAGCGCACGCATGCTGTCATCACCTGTCGCAATGCTGTGATGGGTAGAAAAATGCGTGCGCAATGATTTTCATTTCGCCATCACGAGGTACTTCACGTGTGTACTTCAGCTTTCTGCAAAGCACGCGTGCGTCTATTCGTGCAGGGTTAATCAATAATTCCATAATCTAATTAGATTAAAAATAATCTAATTAGATCCTAGTTAAATCCTAGACAGGGTCGCCGAGAGCCGTTCCGAGACCCGGGGTTCTATATTATTACTGGCCCTCCTCTGTGTCCTTTACTACGCAGAGTTTTACTACAGACTACTAGAGTTTTACTACTAGAGCTTCACTGCAGAGTTTTAATTGCCGAAACCTAGTTGCTAATTAGAACATAGGCTCAAAAATATTCATAAATTATAAAAGATACTACCACTAGGTGCATCATACAGTGAACTTACTTCACTCTAAAAGATGCAATGCGCAAATTTGCAAACGATCAATTAAGATTCGTTTTTTGAAGAGCATTAAGTATCTGTAAAGGTTGCAGACTTTCTTCTGCCGAAATTTGCAACGAAAATGGATTTCAACATTGTAGCTGCATCCACTAGCTCATATTCCAGGTCCGTGGGGTATTTTTTCAGCAGATCAGTTGCTCGTTTTTCAATTTCGTCGTCAGATAAAGCGCGTAATTTCTAATGAACAGAGAAACTTTTACAAAGTTCTTGCATTGCTTCAAACTGCATAGTTTCATCCTGGATCACATAGAGAGTCAAAACACGTCAAGTGAGCACCCCATTTTCCACTTTTTCGTCAAATCAAAACCTATATATATGAATAGATCGTACTCACCATTAAAAAAACATCTATAAAAATTCTTTTTTGAATTTTCACCTTTTACAACAAATAATTAGATAATAAAAAATACGAAGACTTTTAATTGAAAAATCGATTATGCGCAAAGTACGTAGCAAAATATTATGAAATTTAACAGATATATAAATAAATACGTGCACTTTTTATTTACTAACAAATAAAAATTTATTAATTACATTTTCCAATTTTTTTCAACTTTTTTATAAACAAATGGATTTTTGCATATGTTGTACACGCTGAAATTGATTTTTTTATTTACAAATAATATGCGCAAAACATTTAAGTTTAAGAATCCGAAAGAAAATTTAACTGCTCGACTATAATTGCGACGGGAGAAATATTTTTTTGGCGGAACTCGCCTTTGTGCTCCAGCCGCCGCGAGCGAGTGCGGCCATGTTTTCTATTTGACGTTCCCGGTGTTCATCAATAACAGGCAAATTGTTGAAATAGCCTAAGTTTCAAAGAGTAACATTTGTTAAAGATGATTCGATATTATATAATCAAGAAACAATTTTGTTATAAACGAATTATTTGTTGAATGAATTTTTTCTACGATTTTCCATAATTTTACATTTTTTTAAGTTACATTGTAAGTGATTTTGATAAAAACAATATGATGATGAAGAAATTTCTTCTTGAGATTATTATTGTTAATATTATAAACATATTTAATAAACAAAGGCATTAATCAGGAATTTTTCGATATAAAAATTCTTTTTTTTTATATGTCAATTTTTTAAATCAGGAACTTTATGATAATTTTAGCAAAATTCATAATTTTTTTATTAATCCTACGATTTTGTTAAACAAAATTAATAAACAAATGAGCATAAACATTCGAGCATTTGTCGGCAGAAAAATTCGATTTTTTTCTATGCCAGTCCTTTCAGTTGGGGACTTTATGACAATTTCAGCAACATGCCTAATTCTTTCATTAATTTTAAGATTTTTTTAAACAAATGCCCGAATAATGCCTTTGTTTATTAAATATGTTTATAATATTAACAACAATAATCTCAAGAAAAAATTTTTTCATCGTCATATTGTTTTTATCAAAATTACTTAGATATAACTTAAAAAAATGTAAAATTATGGAAAATCGTAGAAAAAATTAATTCAACAAATAATCTGCTTATAACAAAAATTTTCTCCACTGTATAATATTGGAACATCTTAAACAAATGTTACTCTTTGAAACTTTAGCGATTTCAACAATTTGCCTGTTATTGATGAACACCGGGAATGTCAAATAGAAAACATGGCCGCACTCGCTCGCGGCGGCTAGCACACAAAGGCGAGTTCCGCCAAAAAAATATTTCTCCCGTCGCAATTATAGTCGAGCAGTTCAATTTTCTTTCGGATTCTTAAATTTAAATGTTTTCCGCATATTATTTGTAAATAAAAAAATCAATTTCAGCGTGTAGATCATATGCAAAAATGCAATTGTTTATAAAAAAGTTATAAAAAAATTGGAAAATGTAATTAATAAATTTTTATTTGTTATTTAATAAAAAGTACACGTATTTATTTATACATCTGTCAAATCTCATAATATTTTGCTACGTACTTTGCGCGTAATCGATTTTTCAATTAAAAGTCTTCGTATTTTTTATTATCTAATTATTTGTTGTTAAAGGTGTAAATTCAAAAAAGAATGTTTGGAGATGTTTTTTTTTAATGGTGAGTACTATCTATTCATACATACAGGGTGGACACGGTAGGTCTTACATACATGGCTAAGTTTAATGCCACCCGAATTTTTCCAAAGCAGGGGAGAAGCCTTTCCAAAGGGGCATTTTTAAATTTCGCGGTTTTAAAGTTGCGTTCGGATCGGCCTATCGGTCAACTCCGTGCATCTTCGGACCAAGTTTATCATTTTAACTTCAAATGCATACCAGTGTTGAAAACATAGGTTATGTTAAGTAGTAATTACAAACAATAAAAGTGTTTAATTAATCACGAAGTAAGACATGTGGAATGAGAAGGAAATGTAATTTTTTTTCTGTGCTAACAACTTTATGAGATGGCTTCAGAGCGACAAATACTATGAAATTATGATATTCAGCTTCCAGTGGGCGAAGAGTTAATTGTTTCTAACTCTTAGTTGCGGCATAAAAAGGTATGTCATAAATAGATAGGATGATATAAATTTTAAGTTTCCGCACCGCATTTTAAGTCCACCCTGTATATATATAGGTTTTGATTTGACGAAAAAGTGGAAAATGGGGTGCTCACTTGACGTGTTTTGACTCAGTATGGGGAAGCATAGTACACTTCTCTATATTGAAGTTTACATCAAATGCTACATTTTTATCTTTTCAAATTCTTTCTCATGGACCTCGTCTGCCATTTTCTTCCGCTTGCAACTTCTCTTGGTTTCCTCTTGAAGAGATTTTGGCCATCCAATGTTTCTTGCCAGCGCGATAGCTTCATTTCAAATACCCCCCACCTTCCAGTACACAGTGTTTGCATCTCTGCAATTAAGCTTTTCAAATTTTTATAGGTGACATCAAGCGTTGCCTCTTAAACCTGAATTACTTTGTCTACAATGTCAGTGGCTTTTAAAACTTTTACCCAAATCGATTTCATAAGTAAACAATTTAAGGTCCGTGTATACGTTTAGAGTCCATTGACATTACCACCACATTCTTCTGTTAGATTCATTAATGACACATCATCCACAGCGTCTGCTACTCCTGGAAGATGAGGAGCAAGGAGTTTCACGGAGTAAATCCAGGCTGTCAGCGAGTTCTAGAGGTTGACTGCAGAGAGCAGTCTTTTCTTCTTCAGTATTTTCCATCTCTGTGGACTGGAACTAAATATTGTGTACAATTTTGCTGCAACACAAGAACCATAAACTCATTCTGAATATCTGCTGATACGTAATGCACCTGTACTCTTTTCCGGTTTCTTGAGAGTGGCGAACTTTTCGTAGGTGGTCATTGAGAAGCGGGTCGTATTTTTCTAAAATTACCGTTGGAAGGGTATCAAATTCTGTTACTATCTCTGTGGAAATCCAAACCTCTTTTAGCAAGAAACAATTAAAGTTGCATCAAGAAGTCGTATTAGGATTTTTTCCACACTTCTCGCTCGTAGTGTATGGACCTAAACAACAAGTCAGTCAACGAATTTTCTGTTTTTGATTTCCTCTATTCTGCTTTTCACTGCATATAACAATTTTTGTGCCAGACAATACTCTTCTGTTCAGGGTTTTTGTCGTGTAGCTTCTTCTATTTTGGGGCAGCGGAATAGCCTTCAGGTGATGCCTAGGCTGATTTTTGAGCTTGCGAAAGTTTGCTGTAAATTCTGCATAGTAAACGATAAAAAACTTCCTTTGCTCTACCCTACACCGCAACCAGTCTCTTAACACAATCTCACCATTTAGTCCAAGAGCTGGTGACGTTTTTTGTGAAGTGGGAGTATAAGTCCTAGTTTGTGGCGAATATATCGGGGAAATGACCCTTCTTTCGAAACCCATAAATGCCAGGCGCCCTGCCTCGGGCGTTTGGGCACCTGAGACAGGTGAAAAAATTGGAAATTTGCAGTGACAGTATAAGAGCCAAATTTCTTCTAAGATCGATTATTGATGCCCCAAGTTTATTATTATTCAATCGCCAGCCCGATAGCTTGGGGATAACATACTGCCAGAATCGAAAATTATCAATAAAAAAACTTGGATTTCGCAGTGATAGTATAAGGTCTGGCGTTTTTAATAACATAAAGAATAGTATTCACAGGTAGCATTCGTAAAACGACAGACCGAAATTCCGGGGATAACACCTTCAAAATTAAGTTTGAAAATGAATAATATTCCTTCGAAGTGGTGGTCCGAGCGGGGGCCGAGAGAAGAGGGAGCAGCCGCGTCAGGGTTAAAGGCTGAGT
Source organism: Andricus coriarius (assembly GCA_932066315.1). Taxonomy (NCBI): domain Eukaryota; kingdom Metazoa; phylum Arthropoda; class Insecta; order Hymenoptera; family Cynipidae; genus Andricus; species Andricus coriarius. Next base: position 8,711 of record CAKNWT010231667.1, read on the forward strand.
GGAGGGGATAACGGCGACAGCCGGCAGCGTCCCTCGATCCCCACTCGGACCACCACTTCGAAGAAAAATTATTCATGTTTACAACACAATCATGAAAATGGCGTGTTTTCGTACATATGATCTGTGTGTAATGTGGCGCATTTCGAGTGATGCGAATAAAGAACGTACGAAATGAGGAATGCTTACGAAAAGGCCTCTTTTCGTAAGCATTCCACATTTTCACAATAAGTGAAAGAAAGATAGTTAGATAAAGACGGAAATAGGTCGATGTTTTCAGCGACAACTGAAGCGCCCTCGTCTCGCGACTTACCGTGCAGAAATATATACGCTATACGAACTAATCAGTACTTAAAATATTAAATTTTGTCTTTTCAAAGTGATGACATTTCTTTATGAGTAAAGTATAAACTTTCATTAGTAATTTGTATTAAAAAAGTAATTTTTCATTTATACAATTTAAATTTTCCCGCAACTTTGACTTAAACAACTATAGCGCACCTAGCGGCGGAGAGGCTACTGGCTTTTATAACCTTATTTCTGAATGCTGTCACGCGTTTGTTCGGTTTTCTTCAAAAGATAAATCAATGTGATTGGCCCCCCAGCAGGGGCTTCGCCCCCTGGACCGCCCTCCCCCCACCGAACGACTTTCATTAGGTAGAGTTTTTTTCACGCTTTTCATGATCTTGTTGTAAAAAGTATCGTGCATGTCACGTGGTATGCCCTTTTCTTGACTCGTGCAGTGTTTTTAGACTCGTCTTCGGTTCGGGCACCTTCGGTGCCCTCACCTACAACTCGTCCTAAAAACACTGCACTTGTCACGAAAAGGCCATCGCCTACCACTTGTAACGCAATATACTATTTCAAACTTAATTTTGAAGGTGTTATCCCCGGAATTTCGGTCTGTCGTTTTACAAATGCTACCTGTGAATACTATTCTTTATCTTTATTAAAAACGCCAGACCTTATACTCTCACTGTAAAATCCAAGTTTTTTTATTGATAATTATCGAGTCTGGCAGTATGTTATCCCCAGACTATCGGTCTGGCGATTGATTAACAATAAACTTGGGACATAAATAATCAATCCTAGAAGAAAATTGGCTCTTATACACAGAAAAAAAAGGTCTTGATTCAAGCCCAAGAATGAACTAGTTATAAGGTGTAACAAAAAGAAGACCACTTTATCTAAAAACTAGCATACAATTGGAGTTTCAAAAGAAAATGCTTGCAGAACTAAAGAGAAACCGTTTTATGGCCTTTAAAGTATTCGCCTCTAAGGGCTACAAATTATTTTGTTCCTGATCTTCGTATCCTACAAAACAACATATATAATACGAATATGTCTAACGACTCTAAGAGTAAAAAGTTTGACTATGTATGGATTTTTTTTCAAAAAAGAAAATTAATAAAACGCACTTTTTGAAGCAATACTATGCACATATATGATTTTAAAAACTTCATGAAAAGAATTAAAAGTAAAAATGATTGAAAGGATTGATTAAAAGATGATTATTAATGCTATTGATTAAATTGATTAGAAGGAAACGTTTCACATCAAGACGCACGCTCTACAGATTTTTAGGTTAGATCAGTTAAAATGTGAAATGTAAACGATGTGCGGCACATTTCAGAGCAAAATTGAGTTTCAATAATTTAATTACCTTGAAAAGCAGTGACGATCCTGCACATAAATAAACTCACTACTTGATTTTGATGCATATAGTCAAAAAATCTTCCTATTTTCGCTTACCATCCTACCGATAGAAAATCTCAGAATATTCTCAGGCCAAAAAGTCTGGCCTGTTTCAGGCTCTCTGCAGACTCGATTTGAATGTTATTTGCTTGTTATTTATGACCGAATTCTTATTTCAATTTCGAAAAGCACATTGTAAAATTTAAAGCCTTCAGGCGATTTAAACGAGCTACCTGGACCTTTAAAAATATCTACCTGAGTGCCTGCGGAGAATCTTCTCTGAAGCTTCTCAGAGCCTGAGAATCGTTAGTGAATATTCTGAGATTTCTATCGGTAGGGACAGCGTTGTTCATTCCCGCTTTGGTGACGTCACACCTTCGTCAAATTTCCGATTCTAGAATTTCGCCTCTAGTGGGCTACAAATTATTTTCTTCTGGATCTGTTTTTTAGCCAATAACATCTTACTGCATTATTAAGACTAATACGGCTAATTTCAAGATTAATATTTAAAACTAAGTCTCAATAATGTTTCCCTTTCAGTCCTATACTCATTAGAACTTACTAAAAGATCATCTTCATGCTTTAATTTAGTTATCTGCTTTATTTCAGCCCAAAATAAAACCAAGTCCAACATGAATTTAAGACTTTTTGTTATGTGTACTGTCACCGCGAATTTCCAATTTTTTCACCTGGCTCAGGTGCCCAAACGCCCCAGGCTGGGCGTCTGGCATTTATGGGTTTCGAAAGAAGGGTCATTTCCCAGATATATTCGCCACAAACTAGGACTTAATACTCCCACTTCACGAAAAACGTCACCAGCACTTGGACTAATTCCCTAGCTTCTACTTAAAAATAGAGATTGGTAGCTCACCGCCTATACAAATCTTTTGGAAAACAGTGTGGCAAACTTTCATGGAGATACTAAAAGATAAGAGTAGAGAGGAAAAAAATGCAGTTAAATTATTACTTGGAAGCTGTTTCTAGGAGATTAAGGACCGGTTTCACCAACCTCGGTTAAAAAGTTGATCCTCGGTTAAACCGATAATCGACGGTTAAATATGGCGTATAGCGTTCCTTTTGACTGGCCGTCAGTTAACCAATGATTTAACCGAGGTTGGTGGAACTGGCCCTTAGACTGTCAACGTTATCACCGATAGCGTGAGCAGTGTCTACATGATACGAAGAAGGTGCAGTCAAATTATCACTGGTATTATCCTTGGATGCTGTTTCTAACAGAGTAAGACTGAAAGAGTGGACACTCGACAGTGTCTTCATGAGGTACCGAAGGACTTGATGTTGAAGAAAGCTGTGATAAAGGTTCAGCTTCAGAACTAGAAAACTTCAAAAATCTGTTTAAAGGAAGTTGTGCTTTTGATGCCTTCTTTTCACGATCTTCTGTTTCCTTCCTCCCCTGTGCCCGGATTGATATCTGCAGCTCATTTTTAGCAAAACACAGCGTATTTTACGAAAAAAAAACAGTTTTCATTTACTATATAACTTTTAAACTGACTTCTCATGACGAATGCATACCGAAAACTAAATGCTGAATCGCTGCAATCTCGTGCGACCTAACTGTCTAAAGAATTCATAACATATATCTGCCATCGGTTACTTGTCTATAAAAGTCCACTGCCGCGTAAGTGTTTAGCTTAAAAACGGTCCTCGGCGTCGTTCGATATTCTTTTCTATTTACAAGACGATACCTACTTTCGCCGTACGAAGTAGAAACGTCAAACATTTTCGACGAAAACGTGACTACGAGTATGTTCTGGCGAGATGTAAAAAATGGAAAATTCTTAATTAAATTAATGTAATTATTTTTTGGTGGATCTTGAAATAATTTAGAACTGAAACTTAAAAAAACTCATTAAATCTAACTAAAATATCTAAATTGCTGGAGTTCGAAAATAAAAAAATTTTAATTTCTGATCCGCGGGCCCTCTGCAGGGCCACAGGCCCCGGGTTTTCATTGCCACCTGACCCCCCTCTCGGCGGCTCTGATCCTAGATATTGTTTATTAATGAAAATTAAAATATTCCAAATTGAAATTAATAATAATTAATATTAGGCTGCCTTTTCACGGAGCAAAATTTGAAAAAGTTCCAAATACTTTTTCTATAACTATACAACTCCCATTGACGTGGTTTTGGACTTCGAAATTTTGTTGATGTCCAAGTTAATTTGCCAACAAAAAATATCGGGGAAAAAATTAATTATTATTTTAGTCCAAATTGAAGAACATTACTTTCTTAATTTTTTTATCTGGAAAATTAATGTGGACAACAAAAAATGTCATTGCAAGAAACGAAGTCAATTGGAGTTGTAATTAGTTAGAAAAAATACTTTGAAATTTTACTCCGTAAAAAGACCGCCTAAAACGTGTAATTGAACAATGTTAATATAATATTCTATGCATTTTATTTACTTTAAAACTGTAATTTCAAACTTTATTTTGTATTTAAATTGCTTAATATCACAATGTATTACACAAGAGTACATGAGATTTATGGGATTTTAAGTCATTGAAAAAAGGGAAGATGAACGTGGGTTAAGTATGGAAGAATACAGATAGAAAGCGTACGGTGGGAGTAGAACGAGGAAAGGGAAGAATTAGTAAAAAATGAGGGTTCAGAAAACTAGGCGAGGAAGGAACGGGAGATATAGAAATAAGAAGTAGTAGGAAACAAAAAGAGACGAGAAACGAAGGTATAGGTAAAATTGGAGGATATGCTACTGGAATATTGCAGGCTTGGAAAGAAAAGATAGGAAGTTTATGAGAAATTTGACTTTGACACAATGGGATGTAGTAGTAATGATGGAGACGTGGATAGATGAAAAGGGATGGGAAAGAGTAAGGGGAAGATTACGAAGAGGTTACAAATCGCAGGTTCAAAATGCAAAGAGAAAGAATAAAAATATGGCGGAGCAATGGGAGGAATGTTGATGGGAGTAAGGAACCCCAGCGGACACTGTGATATACCTGTGATGTAACAGTTCTAGAACACAAAAGAGCAGGTTTTGTAACAGCACTAGAACATACTTAGACCATGGTCTAAGCAATGTCGTCCGCAAATGGACGTGGCAGTTCTTTAACGCTGTTACAGAACCATGTTCTATCAGAGATCTATAACAATTCTGGAACAGCGTTATATGTCATGAAACTACTGTTAGAATAATTTAGGAACAGGTTTACAGAGTAAACATGTTCTATCATAGTGCCGTAACACATATGTAACAGTGTTATGATGTAAATTTGTTCTGTAATAGATCCGTAACAATTCCATATCGTTGTTACAACTTTTTGGCATTCATTGTAACAATAACGTTACAGTGTTACAGCGATAGGTGACAAAAAAATGTTTTTTGTATTATAGCTGCACTTAGTTTATATTTTAAATAATCCAATTTCAACGCTCGAACATTCGTGACAAAATCTCGGCTATAGCCGGGTAAACATGCAAATAATGACCCCAAAGGGAGTCATTATTAATTATTAATTTATATTAATTTCAAACCGTTAGCCGCCATATTGGAAGAGTTAAAGGGGGTAACGTACATTTTCGTTTTAATTTTTTTTCTCTGTTTCTGTCTTTGGAAAAAATCTGAAAAAATTCACAATACTTCTTCCACTCATTCTCAACGTGCATGATTTGTTCGAAAAAATTTTGGCGGGAAATTCAAACTCAACCAAATTTCCAAAAATTGTTATTGCTTTTTTTCGTGTGATGAAACTCAAGGACTAACTCAGTTCTGTACCACAGAATAGTCACCCAAAGAGCTATTATTGTAAATTTTTTCAGATTTTTAAAAGACCTCGCACCAAATACAGTAAATAGATTTTTGTGAAAAATTCTAAATCTAATTTTTTTGTATTTTCGAACCTGCAAAGCAATAAACCAATAGGAAAAAGTGAGAAAAATGGACAGTTTTTTTAACAAAAAATGGTCAAAGTTTCAATTTTTACATGTATTTCAATAGAAAAATGCTTATTTTAGTGAAAGTTTTTTTTCTCCTAGACTCTGTGTTAGATTTTGCTAAAAGTTTTACATTTTTACTATCAGTTTTACCGAAACAAAAGGTTCATGTCTGAGATCTAGAAAGATTAACGGTTTTTTGGGTATACAGCGTAATGTTAAAATAATGCTAAAGTAATATGGCATTATAATTATTAGAAGAAGCAAAATGAATATGTAAACTGTTGCAATTACAATAATACCTTAAAATGTACGTTAAATGGTCATGCCGTAATTGGAAAAAGTTTCTTTTTCAGCGTTAAAAAATGAAAAAAATAATGTGGCTGTCATTGCAGTCTGCTAACGTCGGCTTCAAGCGGGTTGCCAACATGCAGGGGCCCGACTTCAATGACACCCACTTTGTTTTTTTATTTTTTAACGCTGGAAAAGCAACTTGCTGCAATTATGGCATGACTGTTTAACGCAAATTTTAACGTATTATTATAATTGCAACAATTTACATATTTATTTTGCTTCTTTTAATAATTATAATGCCATATTACTTTAGCATTACTTTAGCATTACTGTAGCATTACGCTGCAGCGCAATACTTGCGTTCGGCCGGTCCGCCAGGGAGGGTATAAAATAACGATTCCTTTGTTTCAATAATCAAGGGATGATTAATCTTCCCTTAAAATAAATTATAATGCAAGTCCTGCTAAAGGACACTTCCAATATGTCTGTTTTAAAGTGATATTGTAGGCCTGATCTTCGGTGATTTATTCCTTACGAGAAGTTCATTTCTCTGCTTCTCTAAGTAAGGGACGATTAAACAGCCCTCTAGAAAAATTCAAAGACATCCTTGTCGTTCTACACCTTCCGTATTTACTTCCATATGACTTCTATCCTCATAGATTAATCAGAAAACTTTTTGTGATTTTAGTCATTAAGAAATGTCGATATTCCGCATTAAATATTCAAGGGGTGATAAAACAACCTTTGAAGTAAATGCACATATATAATATCCATGCTATGCACGCTTCCTTTACTTATTTGAAAGTCATTTCATACTGTAGCATTCAAATAAAAACTCACCAGTGACTTTAGTTACTAAGAAATGATGATTTCCATACATGGATGTTTAAAGTATGAAACCACCCCCATAACATGCTGTATACCCAAAAAACGTTCATCCTTCTAGGTGCTAGATATGAACGTTTTGTTTCGGTAAGACTGTGATAGTCAAAATGTGAAACTTTTAGCAAAATATAACAAAAAAGAGTTTAGGAGAAAAAAAAAACTTTCACTAAAATAAGCATTTTTCTATTAAAATACATGTAAAAATTAAAGCTTTGACAACTTTTTGTTAAAAAACGGTCCATTTTTCTTAATTTTTTCTTTCGGATTATTGCTTTGCGGGTTCGAAAATACAAAAAAAAATAGATTTAGAGTTTTTCACAAAAAGCCATTTACTGTACATTTGGTGCGGAGTTCTTTAGGGGACCTCAGTGTAAAAAATTTAAAACTGTAATTTTGACATATTCCAACTCCTGAGGCCCATTGATACCTGAATGTATTCATATAATACAATTATATAAGTTTATTTATACATTATTATATACATTATATATATATACATAATGTAGGGTAGGGTGGGGCGAGATGAACATAGTTGTCTTTTTAACGTCAGTATTTAAAATATGCTAATTCATTGCTTGAAAGTAAGTCCTTATATATATTCTACAAACATTTTTAATTATAATTTTGCCAAGATAAAAGTAAATAAAAAAGTATATGCGGAATTAGAAACGAAAATAAAAAAGTAGTGCTCTTGGCTCATACCGCCCCATGCTTGGGGCGGGATGAACCACTTAATTAAATGACTTATTATATATTATTTATAAATAAGAGTATTGTTAAGTTAGAGTATTATAAAACAAAAACATATCTTACACATATTTTTCAAAAATTTTACGGAACATTTAAAGCATTTAACGTTAAAATGATGCAATCCTTAATCCCACCCTCTACCATTACTAACTCTACAAACAGTGAATAGCAAAACGATTTATATCTACATGTCTTTAATAATTGTTTCACAGAAATAAATATAACCATTTTTTGACTGTTTCGAGTACATTGTCTCAGTCAAAGTTAAATTTTACCGTAAGAAAACTCCCAAATACTAGACTGGTCCACTACAAAATAGTGCTCTCTTCTGGTTGCCAGCAACTCAGATTATATTATAATACAGACCCATAATTAGTGCAGCTGTCAAACTTTTTCTGAGCATTTTTCTCGACAAGATTAGTTATTTATACGTTTGCACTATAATAAAGACACTGCACAATTTGATGCAATAAAACACGGCATCTTAACCTACTGACTGCTACACTAAGAGGTTAGGTTAATGCACAGGAAGAGGTGGCTCATACCGCCCCAGAACAGTTGCTCATTCCGCCCCATATGACACTTGCCAGTAAAATCAAAATTTCACCTATTTCTGTTTTACAATTATATAAAAATTTGTTGAAAACATAAGGTTTAATAAATAAGCTATCTAAATAACCACTGGAAAAACATCTAATATGTGATTTTGTGTGATTCTTGGACTTTCTAAACAAATGCAAAATAGCAGAATACAGGTCTTAAAATTTTTATTTTCGTTTTTTTTCAAATTTATTCAACATTAGGCGAAAATTTTTTAAAAAGAAGCTTGATAAC
>CAKNWT010231673.1:4709-17262 GCA_932066315.1 Andricus coriarius
ATTTTTTTAAATCAAGCATTCAATAATCTGGCGTAATTTGTTTCAATTGAATATTTCTTTAGATTAAAAATAAAATGTGTGGTTTTAAATTCAATATTCATGTTTTTGATTTGAAGAAATATTTCTTTGGCATTTATGGTGAGGGTCAAATACGGCTTTCCGCCTTAGAATAGGGTTGTTTCACAATTTTAGATAAAATCATTTTTTAATAATAATTTTAATCTAAACTCAATGTGCGTTCTTAATTTTTTTTCCATTGGGTTGTTCAACAGAAAAAAATTATTAAATATTGAAGGCGGGAAAACATAATTAAAAAAACATAATTATCAATGTGACGATGTGGCTTTGATGAAAACGATGGAAACTAACGAAACTTATGATAAGGAGGTTATGTCACCTAACCGTTTCATTTTAACTCCTCGTATTTCTGCACTTACGAAATCACAATCACCATAAATATCTCTATTTTCGGGAAATTTCTGATATTGGCTTTTGCGAAACTCTCGTTTGACATTTTTTTCAACAATATTTTGAGACTTCTATTTTCGACGTGCAGATAGCCAAATAAAAACATCGGCACAGAAAAACATATTTGAGAATCTCTGACACATAAGCTCTGATTGGTGGAAAATCCGACCCCTTTGACGTCAGAGGGGCCCTCCAATCGACATCGTGATAGAAAATTCATATTTCAACATTAAATTAAAAATAGTAAACAATACGTAACAAATATTTTATGAGCGTTTTTAAAATTAGAATTTGATAAACTATAATATCTATTCATTGGAAAAGTGATATCTAACTTTGGAAACAACCCTATTTCCATGTTGTGACAGCGTCGGGGTCATCGCTGTGGACTTTTAACTTTACCGACCCAAGTTCGAGTCCTGCTGGATGTGGATTTTTCATCGAATTTTTCTGTTTCAGGTTCATCGAGATTTTAAATTATGTGAATTGTTTAAATCAAATATGTATATTATTAAACATGTTAATTATAATTTAGGCTGAAAGATCCATTTGTTCATGTAGGAAAATATGTACTACAGTTGAAGTACGAACTACTTCATTGCTCTCGCGCATGGTTTAGACTAAAGAAATATTTGTTTCAACCAGTTTGATATTAAATATTAAGAAATTTGATGTGAACAAATAGTTTTTCGAGCCTATAAAATATTTGCTTGACTTTAAAATATATTTCTTTCCACCAATTCATATTTCCTCATTTCAAAGAAATATTCATTCCCATTTCTGGTACATTCATTTGGAACAATGAGTCATTTTTTCTGGTTTAAAATGTATATTTTTGTCTTCAATTAATATTTCTTTGATTCAAAGAAATATTTCCCTCCGACCAATAGGTCGTATTTTGGAATCAAACAATGCTCATTTAATCCTAATAACATTTGTCTGGCTGAAAGATATATATATTTTTTTCATTCAAAGTGCATATATTTATTTACCTTAAGTAAATATTTCTTTACAAATAATCTGGACTTTCTTTTAATTCAGTCAGGTAAAATTCCCTTGGTACAAGTAAGCCTTTTTTCAGTGTACTAGGTTTTTCTGTTAGACTTATTGTAACATGGATACATGCAAATTCATTTATATCGACTTCACTCATATTGTCTTACTATTATTTATATTGTCTGAACTGAAGACTAAAATGTGACTAAAGCTTTATGCAGTTGTCATTTCTGAAATTTCTGTTCTTGTTTAGTAATATTTAGAAACGGTAACTGCATAAAGCTTTAGGCACGCGTATTATCTGGAAATTCCTACGCAGAAAAAACTAGCGTTTCTATATTAGAACCAATTTTTGGTTCCAAAGGAGCTGCAACAAAAAGGAACCTTTCTTGCTGAAAAGGAACCCAAAATGATAAATGGTTTCTAAATGAACCCAAACCATGGATTGAAACGGTTCAAATGGAGCCCTTTTTTCACTTCAGCCTTGACTCATTACGATGATTTTACAAGTTTATGGTTTAGATTTTACTTTATAATTCGAATTAAATAATACTGCACTGGGAAAAATTCAATGAAGAAACTAAAATTATACACATTAGTCTTTCTTGAAAGGAAGATAGTGCACATGAAATATGACAGTTTTTAAGGTTATGTTAACAATCTGACGTTTTCAACTACGTATGTACTAAAAAAGCGCGGTACTATTTAAAATTATATAATATACACTTGCAATATTACTTTAATATTACATTATTTAGGAAGGTAGGTACTTCTGTCATTCAATTTAATTTGCCTTTAAAAAGAATGAAAATGTTTGTTAATATTTATCTGTATGATTATTGATAGTCTCTATTGATTTCGAATAGGCTCGCGCTTTTCGGCAAATGCTCAGTTGAAAATATAAATAGCCATCTATCGGATATCAACGAACTAAAAAGGAACCCTCAAAAAGAGTTCTATTTGAGTCTCAGTTCTAAATGATACAAACTTTTACTTGAGCCGCAACTTTACTGAACCCTCAGTTTTTTCCTGTGTACCGAAATTTTTAACACGTATGCAATAGTCAGTAACAGCCGAAATTTGTTTAAGATCCAAGATGGCGGCTAGTTCGAACTTAAGATGAATGATCAATTACACCATTTTTCAACGGAAACCTCTCAAATCTGGCAGTATAAACAAAATAATTTCACCATTTTTCAACGTTGGTCTCCTAAAATTCACAATATGAGCAAGTTTATTGGCATAAACTACGCAATTGTCACTGATAGCCGAAATTGAATAAAAAATCCAAGATGGCGACTGGTTCGAATTCAAGAAAGAGCCGGAATTTCGGAAAAATACAATATAGGTGCCGGTCACCGATATATGTGCTCATTTGTCTGAAAAATTTATATTGTATGCATAGCAGGTAGTAATGGATACTAATAGATACTGTTTTCAAATGTTCTTAATCAGGGTGATATTTTACTGCACAGTTCTGACGTTGAAAAATGGAAAAATAAAATATTTTTTCATATTTGACCATCCGCCATCTTGAATTTCTTTTATATTTCGGCTGCCACTTGACTATTTTATAGTTTTTGCAAATGAGCCGCTGATAAGAAAAAGTGGAAATATATCGTAGGTGACTAAAGCGCAGCTATAGAAAAGTGCCTAAAAAATTGGATATAATTTCACGTCTGTAAAAAGCAGTAATAGAACACTGACAGTAAAAAGTAGACAACGCTTTTGGGCCGTAAGAAACAGGAATAGAAAAACTCCGCAGTAAAAAACCTATGAGATATTTTCACTTTTTATTATCAGCGGCTCAAATAAACTTGCTCATCTTATCAAGATTGTGAGGCTTTTCTTGAAAATGGGTCCGACAATATGAAAATTTCGAAAAATTTGATTATTACGCTACACTACTTTTTTCGGGTTTGAAAGAAGGTTGCGATCCTCGGTTTATAGAAGAATTCAATGAAAACTGAGGAAGTTATGTGGATTTTTCATTTTTTTACATTTCCCCCATGTAAATCATATAGAAAACTTAAAGGGGTGTGTACTAATGGTAAATATAAACCGATTTAGCTCAAATTTAGAGCATATAATTGTTGTGGGCCATTGGAACGAAACCAGCACCTGAGAGCAAAAAAATTTTGAGTTCACAAAATAAGAGAACCCTACTACAAACATAGTACAATGAAAATTACAACTACTGTCTCGCAACCTTTTACGTAGATTGTCAATTTTTTATTTCACAGTGCAACGATTTGATCCAATGTTCAATAAAACAATGACAGTTAGGATTAAGAGCGCACCCCTACCTGTAAATTGTACAACTACCAGTATTTCCCGTAATTACTAGTTCTACCAACTTGCATCAGTTGCGGATTCATGGATACTAATGTTTTCAGTGGCAGGGACAATAACTCGCTACTTTACTAAGTAAGCCGATATAGCCCAGCGTAATTAGCAAAACTGTAATAAAATATATTGAGTGTATAAAGCTTGTTTCACGAAGAGTCTCATTAACGGGTGTGCCACGTAGAGTCGTAGACAAACAGTGATTTGCAGGAACACATTGGTCGCATTTCCATATAGCAGCGCGGATATCTACTCGACTGTCGGGCTTCGCGACTATTACGAACTTAAGCTGCGCTTACACGATTTCAGTTGAGCGAGTTTGCTTACACACACATATATTCACTATACAGTAAATCGTTAAAACTATTATCTGGTGAATCGCGTGCGAGATCGATAGGCTCGCCGCGGCGAATCCAATTATTGTTCCCACGAGTCGAGTGTTACTGAAATCCGGCGATTTGCTTGAATTACTCAAGCGCAGGAGTACGGATATGTGAACAAAGCTTTACGCGCACTCGCTCGCAAAACCGATTGCTCGTACATCGACATCCTCGGGGACTCGTCGCCCCTGACTTTTCACCTTCGGTGGACTTTCATGTCTCTCTTTCTCTCTCCGTCTCCGCCTTCTTCGTTTCGCCTATTGTTCGTATACAGAACATTGTGCCTACTGTGTTATTAACATTTTACATTATTTCACTCGTAACGAACGCCATCCATCTCACTCAAAATAAATAGGGGGCTATTCAAATAATACCTATAGCGCTTTAAGGGAGAGAATGGGGTTTAAAATCTGGAAAATGTGTTATACCGTAATTCGTAGAAAACGCATTACGTAATGTTTGAAAGGTCCCTGGAGTATCACTTGTTTTTTGCAATTATTCAATTCAATATTTCTATTGCGCTTCCTCATTGAAGGAACATTGTAAAATGATAGGAAATAAGAAATTCACAGTATCAAAACAAGAATATTTTTCTTATCACCTTGCCAATATGGTCTGATCAAGGTCTGGTGCTGATCAGCTTTACCATATATACAATTTTTAAATGTCTATCAACCAAATTTTCCGTACAACCTTCGAAAATTGACAGAGTGTGTAAGAAAAGTAAACAAAACAAATCAATAGTATTAAAACGAGCGTTTTCTTTTCCTATCGACTTGACAGTCTAGTCTAGCCCCGACCTGCTGCTGGTCAGCCTTCCACGATAAGAGCGAATGAGTGTTTCTTAATTAGCATTCGAGATGCATATTTATTCTTCAGATTTTAAAAAAATAACTTTTCCTGCGAAGTTTGGTTTATGCAATTTGGATGGTATGATTGAATTGTGATTTTAATGTGAGCATTTATTAAGGTGAAGCTCCCATTATCAAGGAAAATATGTTATTACTCGAAACCGTTTTTTAATTACGTCATTATTTGACATTTAATTAATTGAAGAATGTTGCATTTCTTCGATATGTCTCGAATATGTCTCCAATACCGTGATGTCTCTCTCCGCCTCACCAGCTAGACATTGGAGATATACGTACTTCTCGTATATTTATGTCTGCAGGTGTGCCAAGACAAGACCAGGTAGACTTATCTTGAGACATGATGGATAATCTATGTCTTGGTTTTATTACCTGAAGTTACCGATTTTCTTTTGCAGGAAATTACACTATTCACACTATTTTATTATATTTTACTATACTAAGAACAAAATATTTTCTCATAGAACTGAAACTTTTGTTTATAATTTTTAACTTTTTAACAACTTTGCAATGTTAGATTTTTACTAATTTACGAAGACTATAGATTAGTAATCCGTTTGCGGTTAATCAACATGTTAACAATTTTTTACTATTGACCACCTAGGTACATAAATATACTCTTCGCCAAAATGATAAGAAATTATTGATTTAACTCAATAATTCTAAAGCTTAACATTGTAATTTTGATTTAAATGTATAAACAACTAATAAAAAAAGAAAACAACATAATAAATGAAATGTTTGTAATTTTTCCCAGGGAATCGAATGCTGCTATTCGTTTAGAAAAAAATAAAAAATCAATTTTCAAACAAATTGTTTAAACAATCGAAAATTTAAATTCTTTTTTATGCAAAACTATTTTTTTAATGAAATGCTTTCATTCCAACATTAACAGTTGCACACAAAATTAAATGGGAAAATCAAAAGAATTTGAAGACCTTATAAAAATTTAATTCTAAGAATTACGAAAAAACTTCAAACCCCGTCAAGAAATAGATTCTGTAGGAGTGTAGTCTGTAAATGATTATAAACAGTAAATTTCTGGCAGGGAGAGTGCCCAATCGCCAGATGGGATCCTGTAGTAAACTTGTAGATCAGTTTGATGATTTTTGTCATTATTGTTATATTACATGTGATAACTTAGCGACGTCCAAACTAAGCCTCAATTCGAGCAGCTGTAACAAGAATAATATAAGGAAGAGAAGGAAGAAAATTACTGAGGATAAGTTTAAAATTTATTTTTTTGGTTCACCAATCAGCTCACTGAAATAGTAATGATTTCTCTTCAACTTGGTAATTGAGAATCTTTTAATTTAAGTTCTGGCCCCTATCCGTGGCCCGAATGACAGCTTAAAATATGTTTGTTGTGTTTTTTGAAAAATCAAATCAAAATTGATATCAATTATATTAAGTTTCAACCCCAATCCGTGGTCGAAATGCATTATATTATTGAATGCGAAATTGATCAAATTTACAAACTTATAAGCGATGTTTTCTATTTTTTTGTTTTGAAAAAAATACATGATAATGAATTTAGATGAATTAAAATGTATAAGGTAGGCCTGATTCACATAGCATTACTGACGAGTCCAGTGAGTCAGTTCGGGAAGAAACATAAAAAAATATAACTTTAATTTACTTAAAAATAGATATCTTTTTTAAAAATTAATTGTAGAACACAAAACAAATAAATATTATCGATCCGAACGCCAATGAAAAAATCTTCTTTACACTTATAGGGTGAACCATTTTAATCTATAAATCTAATTATCTTCTAAACAACCCCATCTACATAAAAAATTGTTCATACAAAAGTTTACCAGGACATAGGGGGACATTTAACTGTACCATTGATTTTGACATTGAGGTCAATTTTCAAGGTCTTTTCAAGGTCAAGACGATTTTTTAAAATAGAAACCTCTATTTTTGACTGCAGACATGAATAGAGCGGGAAATTTTACGTAAAAAATGTACTATGGAAATCTTGTTTTTGTGACCTAGAAGAGATCAAAAATTTTAAATAATTGACCTTGATATGAACTTCTACAGGTCAGAATGAAAGATTTTGAAATACCAATTTTCACGGACAATCTCCCGTTGTTTACGAGTCCGCAGTCTAAAACAAGGATTTTTATTTTAAAAAATCGGGTTGACCTTTAAATAACCTTGAAAGTTGACCTGAAGGACCAGGCTGACAAGGTTGTCAAGTGGTTTACACTTTTACATTTTATCGACTTTTTTAAAGCGTACTAAACGTTTGATTTACCCAGAAAAACACGTACATTCAGAAAAAGCGCATCTGATCGGTTTTTGGACATTTTACCTTGATTTTTGACCTCTCTAAGCTCACAAAAACAAGAGTTTCGTAGTACATTTTTGACGTAAAATTTCCCACTCTATTCAAACCTACAGTCAAAAATAGGGGTTTCCATTATAAAAAATCATATTCACCTTGAAATGACCTTGAAAATTGACCTCGAGGTCAAAATAAATGGTACAGTTAAATGGCCCCCTATATCCTGGTCAACTTTTGTATAAACCGTTTTTTATGTAGATGGGGTAGTTTAGAAGATATTGGGATTTATAGATTAAAATGGGTTACCCTGTATAATCATAACTATATTGTCTCATGTACGTTTCCAGTACGAAAGATTAAAACTTCGCTGAGCAGGCCCACGGCTTTTACCAACAATTTTCTATCGACTGAGATAACCCAGATTCGCGTCAGCGCAGAAGCCGCAGGGACTTCACGTGTACGATAGAGAGCCACTGCATAAAACGCTTTTGCGCCGACGCGAAACTGAGCCACTCTCGTATTTAAGCTAGCTTACTTTAGGCGCGCTTAATTTACTCTCTCTGCTGTAACTGGGTCCATATTTACGATTGCAGGTGCTAAAAAGAAATGCCAACAGAAAAATAAATGTAGTATTCTAAGGTGGTATGAGTATAAATTCAAAACGTTTTACCATTTTTTTTCAAATAATATTATGTCCTAAATCGAAGTACAGAAGGGTCGACAATCAATACGACGTCTCCATCTTTAAGATTACGTTTTGGCACATTCCATTTATTATTTTGTGGAAGTGTATGAATGTACTCCTGAGATCAGCGTTCCCAAAACTGTTCACGCATTGCTTTTGAATTTCTTCTAATGTTCTACCTACGACAGCATGATCTGGAGTTAATGCAACAAGATCTTCGAGATCGCCTGTGATTGAAAGTAGAGGCCGGAAGTTAATGCATGCTTCAATCTCTACAGCGTGAGTAGACAACTCTTCCAGCAGCAAGATCCCCATCAGTTGATCGGATTTCTGAAGTCTGTCTCGAGGATGTTTAATTCGTCCTTAAAACTGCAGCCTTAAGCACAGAAAACGGAAACTAAAAACGTGCAATGGATTTCTTCAGGAGTGGCATTATCAGCCGAATTTGCCTTTGTAGAGATGTAGCGCCAAAAAGCATTGGAGATAGTTCGCTGAATCTCCGAAATTCGATTGGCGACAGAAATCGGCAAACGGGAAAGATCATCTGTTTGAATCCAACCCAGAACGCTTCGTGAGTCCGAGCACGCGTAGGTGACCGCATTAGAAAATTAAAATTCTTCGCGTACGGAATTAATCAATCGAACCACAAGCACAGTAGTGCAAGTTTCCAGTTTCGGGATAGTGATGGTTTTCACGGGTGCGACACGAGCTTTGGATGTGATAAGTTAAGAATTGCAGGTTCTCTTTGAGTAAGGCACTCGGACATAAACTACAGTGGCAAAGTCCTGTTGGCTGGCATCCCAAAAACCGTGGACTTCTACTCTATTTTTATTATTCTAATCTCAGCAGAGACTTTCCTAAGATGCGAATACAGGCTTGTCGAGGAGGTAAACGTACGATGTATCTGCCCGTGTTGTCAAGTCTAAGTCCGTACCTGAAAGCTCGCTCACATTCCTGATCCTCGAGAGAAATCAACGGGGGAATATTTACTTCCTCTTGTTCCCAGAATCGTTTCAGGAGGCTAGCAAGGTTGTCCTTTTAGCGAACACCTAAGGTGATCACGGTTCTGGAATGGCCCGAATTATCTCAAGGGGTAGATGCTCCGACCGGATCAATCACAACCCACCCGAAAACGAATCGAAAGGCGACGGGAGCCTTTCGTGATCCTTGAAGAAATGCATCTAGAATGGAGTCTCTGATAGAGTGATCACCCAAGATCGCGAAGAACAGGAGCATTCACTTCGCCAAGTAACAATGATTGCCGAGATTCGAGAGGAAGGGCAACGCGTCTAGAAACAATCTCGATTGGTTTATTTTCAACTGTGCTAACGTAAATATTTATCGCCTGTTCTGATAAACCAAGATGCGAACAAATTGGCGGGATAAAGAGCTAGTCTCAGAGCCAGGGTCGATGAGGGCTTGTTTGAAATTGGTGTCCACCAGAGGTCTTTACAGCGACTTCTGCTGTAGCAAGCAGAACGTGTCAGAAAGAGGCCAAATAATCGGATTCCGAACACAAAAGAACTTTATTAGTGGTTGAAGGGTCCGAGTCTTCAGTCAAAGGCTTTTCACGAGTCTAGTGACAATTAAAGTACGAACGTAGTCGAATCGCAGTTTGATGCCTATCAGGAGCATTAAGCCTATGCAGGGTTGCTACAGGTATGGAAAACCTGGAAAACCTGGAAATGTCAGGCGGAAAAAAGTGGTCAGGGAAATCAGGGAAAATGGAAAATGTTCTGTAATTTCCCGAAAAATGCGGGCAACACGTATTTATCAGTTCACTTCATTGCCAGTCAACTTTGCGCTGCTTGCGACCGTGAGAGGCCGCTTACAGTTTACACCAACAGAGTCAGACAACCTCCCAAACGAGAGCTGCAGTGGGACTCCGACACCTTGTCGAAATCGAACAAACCTCTTTTTCCAATGTATGGAGATAGAAAGAGAGGTTCTTTCGATTTTCGACTACGGAACAGCCTCGAAGTCCTACTGTTGCTCCCCGAGCAGCGAGCGTTCTAGTGGAGCCGAGCATACCCGAGTCCGAGTGACCAAGACCCGATCTCAGCCGAAGCTCGCTCGGTGACCGGACTGAGCGTGCACCCCTTCCCTACCACCTTGCTCGAGCGCAATAATAACGAAACCAAACATTCCGCAGCGACTTATATTTATTTGTGTTTCTCTAAAATGTATAAAAAACGTTTGTTCAAAATCTATTATATTAATGTTTGCAGCTTGATGTTAACTTGGTAACGAACTGTATTTCGTACAAACTGGCTGCGTTTACTGTATTTCCTTGGTTCAGTCCTCGTTTGTATTGTAAGTTACTGGTAATAGAACTTGAATTTTTTTAAAAGCTTTTATTTCATAAATAAATCATTGAAATAACTCACTAAAAAGTAAAAAATAAATTATTAATTGTTAATAATTTATAGTGTTGTAATGAATTTTCACAAATATATAAGATCAACGTTATAAAAGTAAAATATTACATCAAATTTAAATTGCGAAAATTTATTATAAAATTATATGTACACAGCATATTTCAGATTTTTATTTGTAATGCACATTAATTACAATAAGAGCATGGGCCTTCCAATTATTATAAATACAAGCCCCGCGCTTTTATTGCAGTCATTACAGAGTGTCACCCATTCACCTTTTGTCGCCTATTTTGAGTGTTGCCACTCAATTCTCCTATTTTAAGCATTGGTCACCTTTTCACCTATTTCGAAAATTTGTCACCTTCACCTATTTTTAATTGAAGCAGTAATTTTTTTCCAATTCTAACTCAGAATCAGTGGCCGTCAAAATATGCTGTTTCATAAAGAAAGCTTGAAATGAAAATTCCAAATATCAAATGTTTTGTTTCTTCGGTTGAAGCTGAAGGAATGTAAAAGGAAAAAAGCTGGCATTAAAACAATGTGCAATTTATCAAATATGAAAAATGTGTTCTTTCGCTCACATTCAAATAATTATATCTGCAACAACTTTTTTCAATTTGTAATTGTACTTCGCTGCCTCGTCCTTTAGATCACATTATGTAGTAACGCAGCTACTGCTCTTTCCGGCACAGTTATTTTAAATTTGAATTCAAATTTTTTGCCCGCCATGCTTATGCGCTAGATGGCGCCTTAGTCCGTCTTCCCCGAATTCTACATTATCTAGTTCTGTGCATTCCGAGTCACATCGAACGCTAAGGAAAAAATTGTAAAGTGGTTTTTTGGAATATGAGTCCACCAAATAAAGATGAAAATCGTCGAGGTAAGAAGAGGAAGCATAATAAAGAAGAAAGAATCCTGAAGAAGCTGCGAAAACTAGAAAAGGAAGTGAAACGTGCCAAGAAACGCAGGAAGCGTTCAAGTTCGACATCGTCCAGTTCATCGTCCAGCTCATCGTCGGGATCTCCGGTTCGCGCAAAGTCCAGTCTCCTCGAAAAAAGGGTGGTGCGCGTTATCCGAGAGAAACGTCACACCCCTGAGGAAAAAAGACGAAAGGTGGTGCGCGTCGCTCGAGAAGCACGTCACGCCATAGTTCAAGCTCTGAATCTAGACCCCCTCGCGAAAAAGGTGATCGCGTCTTCTGTGAGAAACGTCACACCCTAGAGGAGAATCAGACAAAAACAGTTCAAGGTCTTCAAGCACAAGTTCTCATTCATCCGACTCACGAAGTCGATCGCGATCTAACAATTGCAACTCGAGAAGCAAGTCGTGCTCCGATAGAGAGAACTCAGTCGGTAAGACGGGCAAATGCAACAAAGAAGGCGACAAGAAAACTGAACAGGCTGTTGATAAAGTAGATCCTCTACTTGACCGGATGAAAAAGAATACCTTCAAGGAAGCAGTGCTGTCTCCGCCAATTGTCGACTCAGTGACAGATTTATGGACAAAAATTCTCCAATCAGGCTTGCCAAAAGAGTCCCTTAACGAACTGATGGAAAAATATCCACCAGCAAAAAATTGTGCTATGATGAGTGCTCCGTCTCTCAATCCAGAGATTCGGCTAAAACCACCAGCCAAGAAAAAAGATGATTACAGGGTCACAGATCAAAAACAACTAGCAACCGGTATAAGTGCCATTGGACAAGCACTCACTGAAATTCTCAAAGGGGAGAAACTATTAAGAGACATCCTCTTTGATATCGTGAGTGACGCTGGAAAAATCCTCACAGATTTATAGCACGAATCATCAATGGCAAGACGGGCATTCATAACTTCTGGTTTAGATCCGGTCCTGAAAACAATGTCTGAACAAACGGAAGTCGACACTTTGTTGTTTGGAAATACACTCGCAGAAAAGTAAAAACAGCTAAAGAGGTCGAAATAGTCGCCAAAGACATGGAAAAATCTGCTGCATCAACGAGCAACCCAAAAAGAGCTCAATCGACATATAAATTTTAATGGAGCTCCAAAAGACGCACGAGCTTCTTGATCTTCGGGCTCCGATTTAAACTGGAAGGACCCTCCCATGAACAGTTCATCGAGCAGGAGGGGAGGGCAGAAGCCTCAGTATTCGAGAA
>CAKNWT010231673.1:17362-32242 GCA_932066315.1 Andricus coriarius
AACGACAGGAGATACAAGACGAGGAGATAAAGGTAAGGTTATTGGCAGGTCGCCTAAAGTATTATGAACAGTCTTGGGAAAAAATGACTTCGGACCGATTCATTTTGGAATCAATAAAAGGATACTGTCTGTCCTTTTCTAGCAATCCGCCCCAAAACGAAAAACCGTCCGAACCTCTCCTGCCAGTGGAAGAGAAGCTCAAAACTCAAAGAGCCATTGAGTTGCTAATAGAGAAAAATACAGTTTCTTTATGCGTTTCCACTGAGGAGGAATTTTTATACCCCTATTTTTTTAGGCAAAAACCTGACGGAAGTGACAGGTTCATTCATACTGAACCTAAAAGCACTGAATGAGTTTATCTACCCACCTCAATTTAAAATCGAGGACATAAAAACAGTCCTTCGACTTGTAACGAATGATTCCTACATGGCCTCTTTAGATTTAAAAGATGCATATTTTTTAATACCCGTAGCAGAAAATGATCGAAAATTCCTAAGATTTTGTTTCAATAATGAGATCTATGAATTTAATTGTATGCCTTTTGGGCTTTGTACAGCACCGTACACGTTCACAAAAATTCTAAAGCCAGTAGCCTAAGAACTAAGACAGCAAGGGATTACTATCGTCATATATTTAGACGATATTCTTTTTATTGCGCAAACTGAAACCGAATGCAGGGAAAAAGTTAAAATAGCTCAAAACACACTTGAATCACTAGGTTTTATCATGAACTTTAAAAAATACCAGCTTAAGCCCTCACAATTATTTACCTTCCTAGGTTTCGATTTAGATAGCAAAAAATTCTGTATCCGAGTAACTCAAAAGAAAAAAGAAGCTATTAAAAAGTTTGTATAAAGTTTTCACGGTAAAAGTAAATCGAAAATAACAGAGCTAGCACAGCTCATAGGCACTCTCGTCACAGCATGTCCAGCAGTAAAATATGGATGGCTGTACACTAAAAGACTGGAAAGAGAAAAATATTTGGCACTAAAAAGGTCCAATGGAAATTTTAACTCGTCTGTGATACTCTCAGACAAGGCGAAAGAGGACCTAAGCTGGTGGTTCAACAATATACAAAATTTTATTAATCTTATCAGAGAGGAAATGTACGCGAAAGAAATATTTACTGATGCATCCCTTACGGGATGGGGTCTTTTCTGCGAAGGTCATAAAGCCCACGGATGGTGGGATCGAGAGGAACAAAAGAACCACATAAATTATTTAGAGTTCAAAGGAGCATTTTGTGGGTTAAAATGTTTCGCAAAAGAAAATAAAAATTGTGAAATGCTTCTCAGAATGGACAATACGACAATCTCGTACGTAAACAGAATAGGGGGCATTCAGCACCCAAAACTAACACAGCTCAGCAGAGTTATATGGCAGTCGTGCGAGAGTCGACAGATTTGGGTTCACGCGTCGTATCTAAGGTCGGAAGAAGAAAATTCGTAAAAAAAATTCGTATCGTGGCATAGGGACCTATACTGTGTTAAAGTAGATACTTTCACAATGAATTGGTCCAGTCATTTTTTCTACGCTTTCCCACCTTTTTCTTTATTACTAAGAGTCTTACGAAAAATGCAAGTAGATAAAGCGGAGGGGATTGTAGTTGCGCCACTGTGAACAGCCCTTACATAGATACACACCCGCTGTGGGCGACACTTTCCCTGGCGATTATCAGGCAGGCGTTCAGTGCAAGAGGAGCAGCAGACGAGGCTGCAACGATAATGCTGACATCCATCTCCGAAGGGACGCTAAAACAATATAGCAAGGCCATAAAATCATGGTGGGAATTCTGCCAGGAAAAAGAAGTTCCCTTGTTTAAAAGTTCAACCAAAATTGTTCTTGAATATTTCACAAAAGTTCTGGGAAGTACAAAATCCTATAGTACTCTAAACATTTATAGAGCAGCGTTCTCCCTTCTGATGGGAAATGAACTTGATAGAGATACAGCTGTATCGAGATTTTTCAAAGGAGTTGCGGTTTCAAAGCCACAAAAGCCCAGGTATTCAACTACGTGGGACCCGGAGCCAGTTCTGGGGCATTTTTCAAAATCTACCCCAACGAAAACCTTTTTCTGGAAAGACTTACTAAAAAATTAGCTACCCTACTGGTATTAGTAACAGCTCAGCCTGTTCAAACGCTCACAAAAATAAAGCTAAATAATATACACAAAGGGGAAAAATTAATACAAATTAAAATACCAGACAGGATAAAAACCACAGGTCGTAACTCAAGCCAACTTGTGCTTAACATCCCCTTTTTCACGGAAAACCCAGAGTTGTGTGTAGCTTCAGTGCTTCAAACTTACATTCAAAGAACGTATACCCTTCGAAAAGAAAATATGAGCAAATTATTCCTCAATTTCAAAAAAACTTATCACGAGGCAACCTCACAGTCCATAAGCCGTTGGATCAAGTAAAGCATGAAGGAAAGCGGTATCGACACGAGTATATTTAAGGCCCATAGCACAAGGCATGCGTCCACATCCGCCGCAGCTCGTAGAGGAACGACCATAGAGGTAATTCGACAGGCGGCAGGCTGGTCCAAAAATTCGACAGTTTTTGCTCGATTTTATAAATGTCCCATTATCCGAGAAAATGTTTTTGCCTCTGCAGTTCTTTTAGGAAGCGGATAGCATGCAGTCTACAATGATATGTTAACTCTGGTATAAAAATAAAATCTGAGATTATATAAAAATTGCAACGTGTTTAAGCTTTAAACATCCATATAATGTAATCTAGAGGACGAGGCAGCGAAGTTCAATTGAACGATTGAACGAACTTACCTATAGTGAAGTTCAATCGTAATTATGTGAGCTGCCTCGCCCGAATAGATCACACCCATCCAATAAAATTTCCACTTTAATCCACACCCTAATATATATCAAAACTGTAAAAAGGTTTTAGTTTTTATATCGTTGCGATTTGAACCTTCTTTAAAATATAATGGAGAATCTGGGGAATACGGACTAAGGCGCCATCTAGCGCATAAGCATGGCGGGCAAAAAATTTGAATTCAAATTTAAAATAACTGTGCCGGAACGAGCAGTAACTGCGTTACTACATAATGTGATCTATTCGGACGAGGCAGCTCACACAATTACGATTGAACTTCACTATAGGTAAGTTCGTTCAATCGTTCAATTATATATTACTTTTTTAGTTTCAAAAATAATGCATTCAATTTGAAACGCTTCAAATTTTTAAAATTTTAAGTCGAATTATTTACATTTCCAACAAAATAATTAAATTCTCAACAAAAATATAATAGTTAAATTAAAAAAAAGAATTAACTTTTAAACAAAATTAGTGGGAATTTTAAAACTAAAAACACGAATTTTAACAGTTGAAATTTTAACTAAAATATTTGAATTTTTATTTGAAAAAGTTTAATTTTTAAGGGAATGGATTATTTTTTAACTAAAAAATACCAATTGTTAACCAAATAGTTGAGGACGTGTACCTACAGAACAGGGTAATCTTACCTTCATATAACCCAAAAACAAGAACGCGAAGTTTCAGAACACAACTAAGAACGTGGGGTGGGATCAAACCCAACTTAATATTTCATGTCATTTGTGATGAATTTAAAATTATGAAGGGAAGAGATGGTTGGTAATCCATTTCAGAGTAATAAAATATTTTAAAAATGTTTGTGATCAAAGTAGGTAACATGTTTCTTAGTCGAATTATTCTGAAAGATCATCAGCATTCAGGAAGCCATAGCTAATCACTTTTTTATGCTCATCACATACACATTTACCACATTTTCGTAAAATGAATGGCCTTTTCTGTTCTTCGTGATCTGCAAAGGTTAGAAAAAGACTGGATTTGAGGGTACTGGGAAGGAGCAGGTTATAAGAAATATTCACGCATGCGCAACTTCAAGTAATCAGAGTTTGGGTGGGATTCCACCCATACGTTGTTGTTCTTGGGTTAACTTTGATTATTATTATAAAACTTTTATTGTACTAAGCTGTGATCTACCAAAAGGATCACTGACTGATTGTACCAAAGCTAGATTTTATTAAATACTTTTTAACATTTTTAGTTATCTTTATTTACAACACAAAGTCATATTCCAATTACGGTCGTGAAGCTTATTGTGAAAATGGAGTTTTTATATTGTTTGGAGGGAGGGGTGGATTTAAAAACGCATACGAAAAGGTAAGGGAAAAATTACTTTTACGGTCTGGAAAACCTGGATAAGTCAGGGAATTTTTGGGTTCTGATTCCGTAGCAACCCTGCTATGTCACTCTTGAAAATAGCAGATGAAGTGGTTTGGGTTACAAGCAGCACAAGAGGGATTGACAGATGTAGTTAAGAACCTCGATTTTATTTTCGAGCCTGACGTGGCGTTCTAGGTTGAGGCGGTGGACCTGCCCCTGGATACACTCATTAGCGTATACAACGTTGCGATAGCCTTTGAGTGCTCGAATTCGCTGTTGTAGGAACACTTGAATTTCAGAAATGAGAGAAGAAGGTTCTTTATATGTGTGACAAAAGTTACCAATGACAATTTGTCTTCAAAAGGTCCATGACTCTCATGATGTGATATGTCCATGAATCTTCATAAACTGTATAACGTTTGTAGAACTGCAACCAAATTTAATTAAAAAATTGAACACTAGTCAGGCATTTCATTTTGCGGACATAGAACAACAGAAAATGGGAAGGCAAGAAAGAGAGTTTGAACCTCCAGTGCAATGCGGAAAACTCGAAAAAAGCCGAAGTTAGCTTGTCCAACTCCAATCAAGATTTAGGCGAAGATGACTAATAAAAAAACAACAGGATACAAATTTATAATCTGTCATTGTAAATAAGTATGCCATGCCTGAGAGCCTTTCTCATGGCCCTTGCAATGTTGCAAGCAGTCCACATTCAGTATCTCTGTCATGCCTGAGAGCCGATCGCGATACGTTTGCAATGTTGAGAACAGTCACACAGTCAGTGAGTCAGTTTATCATGTCTGAGAGTCTGTCTCGAGGCGTTTGCAATGTTGAGAACAATCACACAGTCAGGGAGTAAGTTTGTCATGCCTGAGAGCCGGTCTCGAGGCGTTTGCGATGTTGCAAACAATTCATCAGCATTGTGGCTGTCATGCTTGACAGCCAGTCTCGAGACGTTTGCAGTGTTGAGCACGATCACACAGTCAATGATTAAGTTTGTCATGACTGAGATCCTGTCTCGAGGCGCTCGCATTATTGCAAACAATCCCTCAGCAGCATGGTTGTCATGCCTGAAACATTGTCTCGAGACGTTTGCAATGTTGAGAACAATCACATAGTCAGTGAGTCAGTTTGTCATGTCTAGGAGCCTTTCTCAAGGCGTTCGCAATGTTGCAAACAATCCACAAGCATTGTGGGTTTCATGCCCGAGATCCTGTCTCGATACGTTTGCAATGTTGAGAACAGTCACACAGTCAGTGAGTCAGTTTATCATGTCTGAGAGCCTGTCTCGAGGCGTTTGCAATGTTGCAAACAATCACAAAGTCAGTAAGTAAGTTTGTCATGCCTGAGAGCCGGTCTCGAGGCGTTTGCAATGTTGCAAACAATTCATCGGCATTGTGGTTGTCATGCCTGAGAGCCGACCTCGAGGCGTTTGCAGTGTTGAGCACAATCACACAGTCAGTGAGTAAGTTTGTCATGACTGAGATCCTGTCTCGAGGCGCTCACATTGTTGAAAAAAATCACACAGTCAGCAATCGAGTTCGTCGTGCTTCAAATTCATGCTCCCCTCGCTAACCCACTATCCGGCTCGAAGGACCAAAATGTTATTGAATTAATGACGGAATGCCGTGGGGCAGCGAAGGAATCACGTTCGGTCATGTTGAAATCGACAAAACAGAACAAGATAATAATCTATCACCGTTATTATTGAAACTTCTAAATACATTTTATCGATTAAATTCGGGATACGAGTCCCCGAGCCTATCCAATAAAGCACTCCTTTTGTACCCACAAAAAAAAGGGTTTGGTTGTTTTGGAAAAATTGGCAAAGTTGTAGCCTCCGGAAGCTACGACCACGATCGTTCACAGAACGATCAATCCCGACGCAACCGGAAGTAATACGTCATCAGATTCGTCACTTCCCACAAAACCAGAAGACAATCGAGTCGGGAAATCACTGAACAAGTGATCGAAAATTAAAGAAAAACTGACTTTGAATTTAAAGGACTTAAATGTCTGAATTGTCTAGAAGGCGCATAATTGATTTTAAATAATTGCAACAAGCGAAATGGCTACACTAGCCTATACCTTGATTGAAACCGAACTGAGATGAAAAAAGGGTCCGCGCCTGCTCAACAAATGAAGTCTCACGCGACCTGAGTTCCCACTACACGAAAGGTAGCGCCCGAAAGTCAAAAACAGAGGGAAAACTTTAAGGAGAATAAGCATTGGGCGGAAACCATGTTATGATCAATGGAACCTGAAGGTCAATCAAAAGAGGAACAATAACATCAAACAAATTATTCACACGTATTAAAGTTGTATTGTGAATGATGTTCTGTAACAAAATTTTGTGATAAAATGGAATTCGTAATATTTATAAACAAATTAGACAAAGAAACATTGTAGCTGTTTATAAGCAGAAAAACAATTTTTTTTGTAGTCTTCTTGAAATTGTTATAAATTTAATAGATTCCATTTTGTAACGTATGAGAAAATATAAATGGCAATATGATATAGGAGGTGAATGCGATAACAGTGTAATTGCATTTTTAAGAATCACTTATTTTACTTTTGTTTTAAATTACCTGGTAAATACTAAATGAAAAACAAGGGACTTATAGAAATACAGGAATATCGCTTGTTCTTTTCTTATCTCAACATAAGTACGATGAAAAACACTTTCTTTTTGTCCACAAATACCTAAAATTGACATTTGTTCATATAATTTCTTTATAAAATGAGAAAATAGCGAAAACTGAGAAAGTATGTTCTAAAAATATAATTGTCAGTTTCATAAAAAAAAACCAGTAAAAAACGATTTCTTCTCCCTCAAAAACGCCTAAAATGTGAATTTTTTTATTTCATTTGTTTACAAAACAAAGAAATATTATTGCATAGCAAAATGTTTTCAAAAAACATCATTGGTAATATAATTTCCGCAAGGTCAGAAGAAAAAATTATTTCTGTCCGCTTAAAAACGTCTAAAATGTGCATTTGTTTATATAATTTGTTTATGTAATAAACAAATATTGATGGGTTGTAAAAATGTTGTCAGAAAGGATGATTGGTAATTTAAGTACAAAAAGACTGAAAAAAACCGGTTTTTTCTGACTATTAATGTCTGAGACATGGCCACTACAAAGGGGTGGCTGACCTGGCTGCAGTCAGGGGGCCCGGGACTGCGGGGGGCCTGCGGCTCACCAGCTACTGTTTTTCCCATAGGAATCTTTCACTTTTGATATTTCCCTTGAAGAAACATGAAAAATTTACGTTTATTCGAGTTAAAAAAAAAGTTGTGGGGGCGATGGTCTGAGATGTACATTTGTTTATGCAATTTGAAAGCAAGCAAACTAAGTGGAGTCGAAATATGCTTTGAAGACGAATATCCCCTGATGTCGATTATTTGTTAATTCAATTCGTTTATAACAATTAACTTCAAAAGTTAATTTTCTTTTCATTCGTATATCTCTGTGGATTGAATCCAAGTAATAAATGGGAAGTATAAAAAAAAATTTTGTCTAGGAGATAAAAAATTTACTTAAAAAAGTCTACACTTTTTTTGCTGTTTGCATTAACATAAAAATTAAATAACAAAACAAAGAAAAAATTTACTCTTACTATTTTCTAACAAATTAAGCCCTGAATTCAACAAAAACCTAAAATCGGTGCATAATTATTGCGTTCTAAATATCATTTTGAACCTCGTTTCTTTATTTCAACCAACTCTCCTGCGTCGTCCCTGGTTATTTGATTTGCAATATGAGCAATTCCACGTCAAATCATCTACAGAATTGCATCTATTGTTAGTAATTTTTATTAAAATTCTAGTATCCGTTCTCTTAGGTGTTGAAACAAAAAGCCTTAAACAATTTTTCTAAAATTTAAAAAACTTAGGATATTCTAAATTAAAAATGTTGGTCTTTTTTTTCTCGAACTTTGAGAACTTTGGCGATTTTTATTTTATTAGCATGTTTTTTTTAATTATTCACTAAAAGGCGTAGTTTTGGAGCAACATTTTTTGAAAAATTAAATTTCAAAATATTTTTGATTATCGAAAACAAAGTTTTAAACTGAATTTTCGAGTAAAAAAATCAATTTTTGAGTTCACTTACATTTTTTTATAAATGGCTCACAATGTCTCTAAAAGCCCTATAAATATAGAAATGGGTTGTCCCTTAGTTTTCAAAAAGTAATTAAAAACATACGCTGAGACGATGCATACGATGAGAAAAACCATGTAAACAAAAAACGAATATTATACTCGTATGCACGAACTTCAGAGTTTAGACTCTCGGGCACTGGGCACGCCATGCCGCAGCGCACGTTCTTAATCATTGCTCGAAAACAAAGAAAGACCCTATTTTTATACTTACAGGGCTTCTCAAGAACATTTTAAGCTATATTTGAAAAAGTAGAGAAAATAAAAAATTTATTATGTTTTTTTTTCTTCAAAAATTCAGTTTAAACATTTATTTTTGAGAAATGCATAAAGTTTTTGAAATGGTTTATTCTCAAAAAATATGTTTTCAAAACTGAGTCTTATTATAAAAAAAAAAAAAGAAATATTTTAATATCAGTAAAATCACAAAAGTTATCAAATTGTTAAAAGTTATAAAATTGATCTTACTGACATTAAAATATGTTCTTTTCTCTCAATTTTTTTTATAATAAGACTCAGTCCTAAAAACATAGTTTAAAGAACATACATTTCAAAAACTTTATGGATTTTTCAAAAATAAATTTTGAAACTGAATTTTTGAAGAAAAAAACCATAATAAATTTTTTATTTTCTTTACTTTTTTAAAGATAGCTTAAAATGTTCTTGAGAAGCCCTGTAAGTATAAAAACTGGATCTTTCTTTGTTTTCGAGAAATAATTAAGAACGTGCGCTGCGGCATGGCGTGCCCAGTGCCCTAGAGTCTGAACTCTGAAATTCATGCATACGAGTATAATATTCGTCGTTTGCAACATTGCATACGCCTCGAGGGAGGCTCTCAGGCATGAAAGACATATTGATGATGGATTTTTTGCAACATTGAAAACGTCTCGAGACAGGCTCTCAGGCATAAAAAACTTACTTACTGACTGTGTGATTGCTCTCGACATTGCAAACGTCTCGATACAGGCTCTCAGGCATGACAGACATACTGAACGTGGACAGCTTGCAACATTGCAGGCGCCATGAGAAAGGCTCTTACGCCTTATTTATATATTTAATAACTTATTTACAATGACAGATTATAAATTTTTATCTTGTTTTTTTGTTATTCATCTTTGCCTAAATCATGATTAGAGTTGGACAAGCTAACTTTGGCTTTATTCGAGGTCTCCGCATTGCACTGGAGTTTCAAACTCTCTTTCTTGCCTTTTTATTTTCGGTTGTTTTATGTTCGCAAAATGAAATCCCTGACTGGGGTTCTATTTTGTCATTAATATTGGTTGCAGTTCTACAAACGTTACACAGTTTATCAACATTCATGGACATATCTCATCATGAGAGTCATGGACCTTTTGAAGAGCAACGTTGTATACGCTAATGAGTAAATCCAGGGGCAGGTCCACCGCCTCAACCTAGAACGCCACGCCCGGCTCGAAAATGAAGTCGCGGTTCTTAACTGCATCTGCCAATCCCTCTTGTGCTGCTTGTAACCCAAACCACTTCATCGGTCATTTTCAAAAGTGGCATAGGCCTGATGCTCCTGGTACGCATCAAACTGCGATTCGACTACGTTCATGCTTTAATTGTCACTAGATGGGACATTGGAGTCGTAACTACCCTTCGAAGGCTTATTCTCGTCTATGCTATAAGCAGCAACATATCACACTTCATTAAGACATGACTCGTAAAAAGCCTTTGACTGAAAACTCGGACCCTTTAGCTTTTAATAAAGTTTGTTTGTATTCGGAATCCGATTATTTGGCCTCTTTCTGGCAAGTTCTGCTTGCTACAGCACAAGTCGCTGTAAAGACCTCGGGTGGACACCAATTTCGAACAAGCCCTCCTCGACCCTGGCTTTGAGACTAGCTCTTTCTCCCGTCAATATGTTCGCATCTCGGTTCACCACAACAGGCGATCAATATTTACGTTAGCACAGTTGAAAATAAAACAATCGAGATTGTTTCTAGACGCGTTGTCCTTCCTCTCGAATCTCGGCAATCATTGTTACTTGTCGAAGTGAATGCTCTTATTCTTCGTGATCTTGGGTGATCACTCCATCAGAGAAAATTGCGGGTAAAAGTTGGCATCATATCCAGGGGCTTCCCTTAGTAGATCCAAAGTTCATTGTATCCCAACCCATCGATGTGCTCTTAGGCGCTGATGTTTACGGCTTACCTCTTCTAGATGCAATTCGTTAAGTATCACGAAAGGCTCCCTTCGCCTTTTGATTCGTTTTCGGGCAGGTTGTGATTGATCCGATCGGAGTGTTTACACCTTGAGATGAATCGGGCCATTCCAGAACCGTGATCAACTTAGGTGTTCGCCAAAAGGACAACCTTGCTAGCCTCCTGAAACGATTCTGGGAACAAGAGGAAGTAAATATGCCCCCGTTGATTTCTCTCAAGGATCAGGAATGTGAGCGAACTTTCACGTACGGACTTAGACTTGACAACACGGACAGATACATCGCACGTCTCCCTACTCGACAAGCCTGTATTCGCACCTTAGGAAAGTCTCTCCTGAGATTAGAATAATAAAAATAGGGTATAAATCCACGGTTTCGGGGATGCCAGCAAACAGGACTTTGCCGCTGTAGTTTACGTCCGAGTGCCTTACTCAAAGAGAACCTGCAATGCACAACTTCTGTCATCCAAAGCTCATGTCGCACCCGTCAAAAATATCACTATCCCCAAACTGGAAATTTGCACTACTGTGCTTGTGGTTCGATTGATTAATTCTGGACGCGCGGAATTGGAATTCTCTAATGCGGTCACCTACGCTTGGTCGGACTCACGAAGCGATCTCGGTTGGATTCAAACAGAGTCAGCAGAGTCTGTGGTGGAATGGCCCCAGCGTTCCATTGTCACGATGAAGCTTCTACGACTGACACTCCCCAAGAAAACTATAAGGAATTCGAGCAGCAGTCCATTGCGGTTCGTTACGCACACTGCACGCTTTCTACGATCAGCAATCTTTCTTCATTGGCTCGTCTAATAAGAGCAATTGCGTGTTGTCTACACATTAAACTTCTTCTTACCCTGCTGTGGAGCGTTTTGAACTCATGGATCAGCGCCTTACTCCTGAAGAAATCCATGACGCCTTTTCAGTTTTCGTTTTCTGTGCTCAAGGCTGCAGTTTTAAGGACGAATTAAACATCCCCGAGACAGACTTCAGAAATCCGATCAACTGATGGGGATCTTGCTGCTGAATGAATTGTCTACTCTCGCTGCAGAGATTGAAGCATGCATGAACTTCCGGCTTCTAATTTCAATCACGGGCGATCTCGAAGATCTCGATACCTCAACTCCAGATCATGCTCTCGTAGGCAGAACATTATAATAAATTCCCGGAACAACAACTTCGGATTAGGAAATGAGCTATGTCACTTACTGGCGTCTTAGCCGAGCAGTGTGTGACCATTCACGATGAAGACGTCGTATTGATTGTCAACCCTTCTCTACTTCAATGTAGGACATGGATTTTAGGACGGGCAACCAATCTTAGTCCCGGAAGGGATGAACTTGTGCGATCTGCCACTGTTAAAACTTCTTTTGGAACCTACAATCGTTCCATCGTCAAATTGTGATGATTACCAGTCGTGCGCTGACTCTATGCGGACAATTGTGTTCCATGGCGGGCGGAACTGAATTTTACTTATATATGGAAATTTATTGTGTGCGTCATGGCGGGCGGTACTAAACTGTTGACCTTCGTACCTGGAATTTATTTCGTTCAGCAAACGAGGCGGGCGGATTGTTAATAATTTGTTTCACCGTATTGTTCCTGCTTTCATTGACCTTCAAGTTTCATTGATCATAATATGGTTTCTGCCCGATGATTATTCTCCTTAAAGTTTTCCCTCTGTTTTTGAGTTTCGGGCGCTACCTTTCCGTGGAGTGGGAACTCAGATCGTCAGGCGTGAGGCTTCTTTTGTTGAGACAATTCAGACAGTTGAGTTCTTTAAATTCAAAGTCAGTGTTTCTTTAATTTTCGGTTACTTGTTCAGTGATTTCTCTACTCGATCGTCTTCTGGGGTTGTGGTAAGTGACAAGCCGGACGACGTATTACTTCCGGTCGCGTCGGGGTCTATCGTTCGGTGAACAATCGATGCTATATTGGATAGGCTCGGGGACTCGTATCCCGAATTAAAATGATAAAAGGTATTTAGAAGTTTCAATAATAACGGTGATAAATTATCTTGTTCTGTTTCGTCGACTTTAACGTGACCAAACGTGATTCCTTCGCTGCCCCACGCTAGTCCGTCATTAATTCAATAACAACACGTCTAGATGAAAGAACGATTGTTCTGACTATAAACGCTCAGAATGTGCATTTGTTTAACTACTTTGCTTATAAAATAAACAGATAGTTTGAGATGACAAAATTTCATCTAGAAATTTCATTGTCAATATAGTTTAAAAAATAATAAAAGAAAAATGATTTCTTTATGCTTATAAATATCTGTAAAGTATATTTTCTTTTATACATATTTTTTAAAATAAACAATTAGTGACGGTTGGTAGCATTTTTCTATAGAACATGATTGACAATATAATTTCAACAAGATCAGAAGCAAAAACGATTTATTTTTGCATGAAAACACCTTATATGTGAATTTGTTTAGAAAATAAAAAAATATCAATGCATACAAAATTGTTTCAGAAAAAAAAACGATTTCATTCTGTTCGAAAACGCCTAAAATGTTTATTTTTTTATAAAAGAAACAAATATCGATGGGTGGTAAATTTTGTCAAAAAACATCATTGGCAATATAATAACAACAAGACTAGAAGAAAAAACGATATGTTTCTACCTACACATTCTGCGATGTACATTTGTTCATATAATTTGCTTATACAATAAACAAATATTGATGCGTGGTACAATTTTGTTCAGAAAACTTCGTTGGTAATA
The DNA here is from genome assembly GCA_932066315.1 of Andricus coriarius. Taxonomy (NCBI): domain Eukaryota; kingdom Metazoa; phylum Arthropoda; class Insecta; order Hymenoptera; family Cynipidae; genus Andricus; species Andricus coriarius. The sequence continues at coordinate 30,608 of CAKNWT010231673.1, forward strand.
TAATAACAACAAGACTAGAAGAAAAAACTATATGTGTCTACCTATAAATTCTGCGATGTACATTTGTGTGTATAATTTGTTTATAGAATTAAATAATTATACTCAATTTTGAATTTGAATAGCAACGTATCATCCTAACGATGAAAGCAAGCTCATTCAGAGCAGAAATATACTTTGAAGACGAATAACTCCCGATGCAAATTATTTGTTTATGCAAATTGTTTATAACAATTAACTTTAAAATTAAACAATTTTTTTCTTTTTTATACCTCTTTGCATTGAATCCAACTGATGGGAAGTACAAGAAAAATTTTGTCTAGGAGATACAAAATTTAATTTAAAAAATCGACACGTTTTTGGCTTTTTGCATTATCATAAAAATAAAAAAATAGAAGAAATCTACCCTTACCATTTTCGAAAAAATTTGCTCCTAAATTTCTCAAACAAAAATCTAAAAGCAATGCATTATTACGTTCTAATATAATTGATAACTTCGTTTTTTGATTTCGCCCCGCTGTGCGCAGCCAGAATGGATGGAAACATGTAAATTTCGAAGTATGGAAATTCCATATATGGAAAACTGGATGGGAAGTCGATGATAATTTACTTCCATTATCTCAATATTAATCCTCAGGGTATGAACTATAAAAAAGTCCCGATCCGTACGGACATGGGTTAGCCTAACCCGGCAACTTTGATCGACTGCGCGTCAGTCTGTAATTGATCAATCATAACTGATTTTTTTTTCATTTAATCGTAAATTTTCTCAGAAATACACAAATTTAATTAGACTTGTTATATTTTACGATAAAAAAAGCTTTAGTTGAAAATTTAAACATATTTCTATCAATTTGCTCAACATTTTTTTTTCAATCGCTTATATTTTTATGAACAAATAAGATATCAACATTTTTTAGGTGACCGTTGGATAGCTGAAAAGTCGTACTTTAAAATTGTGTGATTGATTTTTCGGTCTACTCCAAAAACTATATTTTTTTGAAGATTTGGAAGTAGGCGTTTTTTTGTATATCCAAAAAAAGTTCACTCAATACGCTGATCGTAAGTGTCGTCAAAAAAATATTATAAATCAAAAAATACTTAGGTACAAAATCACATGGGTATAAATAATGTTAATAAATAATAAAAATTGTTTATAAAATTTTTTTTTATTAAATAATTACCCAAAATTCATTTTGAAAAATTTCCATAAATTTCCGGAAATTTATGAAAATTTTTGGTAACTTAAGGTAATTTGATCAGTTATATATGGTAACTTTCCATAAATAACCTCAAAATTTTATTATCTGCAACCAAAATTTCCTCACATTTTTTACGGTGTATGGGCTGATAATACTAAATGCGAGCTCATAGACATATAATTTTCATTGTTCACCTCTGACGTCACTTTTCAGTACCTAGAGAGTAAAAAGTAGAGCTTTAGCCCCGCTTCATAGGCGTCGAAAAGGGCTGAAATCATGCATGTGTTATAAAAAACATTCTCAATGGCCATCTAAACGTTTTCCTAGCAGTTGTGTACTAGCAGTTTATGCTAGATAAATTTTTTTGCATAACGACAGATTCTACTGATGATATACTGATTACTTGAGATAACGTTTATATTATTAAAATAATGGA
>CAKNWT010231681.1:0-12859 GCA_932066315.1 Andricus coriarius
CCATGGCATAGAGAAACAGTTAACAAACAAAAAATCATATTGAACTCCAAGGATACAAAATATGTGTTGATACAACGTTATTTCTGCTGAGGCATCAATTGACGGTACCGGTAAACAAAAAATTACCGGTCCCAATTTTGCAAAATTATAAAATTCGAATAAGTTTACGAGATATTGAGAGGTTTTGAAAGGATACAAAATTAATTTTATTTAAAACAGGATGTAGATTTTTAAAGATTTAAAAAAAAATGTAGAAGCTTTTCAAGAGAACAAAAAAAAATCTTAAAATTTGACGGAAAACTTGAAATAATTTTTTATATTATAACATTTATTTAAAAAGAATATTTCAAGAGATTCCAAAGCATTTCAAAATATTTTCATAGTTATAAAAAAATGAATATGGAAGATATACGAATTTCAAAAATAATAAAAAAATCAAAAAACTCTTTAAAAAATATAGATTTTCGAAGATTTCGAAATAAAATGTTGAAGTTTTTAAAATATTTTTAAAGGTTTACAGATAATCACAAAATTTTCTTAAAATTCCCGGGAATATTTAAAGTGAAGCTTTATTTTCAAAAATTAATTCAAAGAGAACATTTGAAAAGATTATAAAACATTACAAGATTTCAACAATTGTAAAAAAAAGAATCTGAAAGATTAAAAAACAATTTTATGAATAATTCGAGTCTGTTTAAGCGATAACTAGAAATTTTTAAGAAATTAAAAATATTTTTTAAATTTGTTTCTAAAATTTTCTAAAATTCTGTAAAATAAAACTAAAATTTCTTATAAATTTTCTAGATACTTTTTCGACATATCTGAACTCTTCAAAAGTCTTTTTGAATTTCCTTGAGAAATCTAGGAAAATCATATTTATATAACCGTAAAGCAAATGAAAAATAAATAGTGATTCGAAATTTTTATTTTGTATGAAAAATTATTTTTCCCTTCAAATTATAATTTACCTGAAATTTTTTTTATGCCGTACAAAAAAATCTTTTCTTAGTTACAAAGTCAAGAACTTTTTAGGAACAATACGTCTTTTAGGTTTGAAAATTCATTTTATTTGGTAGCAATTTAATCTTTTTTTATTAAATTGTAACTTTTTGGATTACAATTAAAATCTTCTTTGGTTGAGGATTCAAATATTTTATTGAAAAATCGTCTTTTTGAATTTACTAGTTTAAATATAAATTATTATATTTTTACTGATAATTCTTCTTTTTTGGTTGAAAATTCAACTACTTGGCAAAAATTTGAACTACTTTGTTACAAATCGACTTATTTGGTCGAGGATTTAACTATAATATGTTATTGAAAACTCGTTTTTCTTTGGATGAATTTAACTGTTTTTTATTTAAAATAAAAATATTTTGGATTAAAATATCAACTATTACAATTTATCGTTTTTGGTTAAAAAGTTTAAAAATTCAACAAATTTGTTCAAAATTTATCGTTTTGGTTGAAGATTCATCATTTTAGTTGGAAATTCGTTTTTTTGTATAAAATTAATCTTCTTGGTAGAAAATTAATGTGTTTAGTTGAAAATTAATTTTTTTTCTTAAAAATTCATATTTTTTGCTTGAAAAATTAAAATGATTGATTCAAAAAATCGTCTTATTTGAATAATATTTGATCTTTTTTGGTTCAACATACATATTATGATTTCAAATATTGCCAATTTAAAATTATAATCTCCTTTTTTTAAATATCAACTATTGCATTTTTCGCTGAGAATTTATCATTTTTATTTGAAAATTTAACTATTAATTTGAAGCTTAACTTTTTTGCTGCAATTTTGATTTGACATATTTGATATTTTCAGAACTATTTTTTAATTTTCTCAAGAATCTTAGGAAAATTATATGTATATAACCGTAATAATAAATAAACAATAAAACCTAATAAATAAATCGTTTAAGGATATATGAAAGGTTTAGAAGTTTTTAAAAGATTTAAAAAATGCTATTATCAAGATTCAAACAATTTTTGAAAGAATCTAGATTTTGTTAAATTTTGAAAAGAAGTTCTTTAAGAATTTTGAAAGTTTTCAAGAGAATCATGAAATTTTCTCCAGATTCCCAGGAAAATTCAAAATGATTTTTTATCTTGAAAAATTACTTTTAATACATTTCCAAAATTATAAAAAAATAATCTGGAGAACTTGAAGGTAATTTTTTAAGTTTGCAAAATTTTGTATAAATTTTAGGAAGAATTGGAGTAATTTAACAGATATTCGGAAACTTTAAAATCCCTTCCAAACTTCTAAAATCCTGTAAGGTCAACTAATTTTTTTCAAAATTTTTTAGATTATTTTTCGACACATCTGAAATTTTCAAAAATATTCGTGAATTTTTTTAAAAATCTTACGTATGTGACACATACGTACATCTACATTTCTATGGCATTGAAGAAGCTTCGCCTTTATTCTCCAAAAGATAAACTTTCAATTAAATTCTTGCAACTTAGTTCTGTAAACTATTACAAAATACATACAACTATCAGCCGAATGGATGTTCTGTATTCACTCTTCCAATAATCGTAAATGAAAATCGTAAATCGAAGGCAACGCCGGAAATTCAATTTTTAAACCAGAAATACTCTTTGTAACAATCTGTTTCGTAGAAACATGATAAAAGTATGAAAATAAAAATTGCACTGTTTAAGGGGTTAATTCCTACTGAATGTAGGCGCACAGTTATTTCCGAATCCATACAAATTCTTTTAAATTTTCTTGAACCCGTTGGAATTAATTGCATTTTCTTGAATAAGTTGGAATTCGCTGAGTTTTCTTGAATTCTTGAGTACTTCCAAATTCATTTGAATTATTCTCAATTTACTTTAATTAAATTAAATTGTTCGTAATTCTTTGGATTCATTTGAGTTTACCGGGATCCCCTTCAAATTTGGCGACTTCTTATGATTTCTGTTAATTAACATGAAATTAATTCTTTGAATTCTTTTGATTTCTTAGGATTCTTCGGAATTCTTAGCATTTTTCTGAAGTCTTAAGATTCTTCTGAATTCTTAGGATTCTTTTGAATTTTTGTGATTCTTTTGGATTCTTAGGAATAATTCTCAATGCTTAGGATTCTCCCTAATTCTTATAATTCTCCTTAATTATAAAGACCATTAGGATTCTTTTGAATTCACTTGAATTCTTCATAATTTTCCTAAATTCTTCTTAATTCAGTTCATTACTATTGAATTCAATTTAAGTTTTGTCGATTCTTCGGATTAAAAAAAAAAAATTTATGATTTCTTACGATTTTCCTGTATTTGTAGGATTCTTCTACATTCTTAGTATAATTCTGAATTCTTAGTATAATTCTGAATCCTTAGTATAGTTCTGAATTCTTGGTATAATTCTGAATTCTTAGGATTCTCTTGAATTCTTAGGATTCTTCTGAATTCATAGGATTCTTCTGAATTCATAGGATTCTTCTGAATTCTCATGATTCTTCTGAATTATTAGAATTCTTCTGAATGTTAAGAATTCTTCCGAATTCTTATAAATCTGAGGTTTTCTTCTGAATACTTAGGATTCTTCTTAATTCTGAGAATTCTTAGGATTCTTGTGAACTCTTAGGAATCTTCTGCATTGTTAGATTTCTTTAGATTTTTTTCTTAACTTCCCTAAATTCTTTTAAATTCGCTGGAATTCTTCTAAGTTCATTTCAATTCCATACTGAACTCAATTGAATTATCGCGAATTCTTAAGATTCTACTAAATTTATATTAACTATTAGCATTCTTTTTTGAATCCAAATGAATTATTTCTAATTCCCCTGAACTCTTTCGAATTCATATTAATTCTACTCAATTTAAAATTGATTCATTTGAATTCTTTGTATTCTTTCAAATTCGTACTATCCTTTTGTATTTTTTGAATTCTTTGTATCTGATCTTTGAATTGAATTTAGGTGTACCTCAGATTGCTAGTGTCTAACCCTCTGGGCAATATATTTTTTTATTGCATGACTGATCTCTTCAGTCAATTTGTCCTCAATTACACGTTGTTCTGGGGAAAGTTAATTTGCGAACTCTTCGTGCAAAATGAAAAATAGCGATTATGAACTCTGACTCGATTATCGCAGGTTAAACGAAGTTAATTAATCGATCATTGGCGTGTCGGGCAATTTTTTTTCTGAGGGTACTTCTGCAGCTAGACAGTTTGCCGTAACTCTTGCCAACTTTCATGGGTCACGAAAACAATATTTACATGAATTGTTCATTGAGCGCTTCCGGGAGCTTACAAGTCTTCGAAGAAACTACCGTCGAACAGAGAAAAAAAAAAAGTCTTGTCATTTTTTATCGTCCAGAAAGAGTTTTCAAGATGAACTGAGAGAAGCTAAGAGTTGAGAAAAAAATGTAATAAATAATTAGTCACCTCCTACTTTTTCATGAAAAAAAAAACTATCTACCCTAGAGTATTCTTTTGAAATCCAAGAAGAATTCAGTTGTCACTAAATAAACTTCTTTTTCAGCAATTATTTTGTAATTGAATATCACTTCATAAATCCTATCTAAGTAAAAGAGGTGTAACGATATCCCGCGTACAGATGCTTCTAAACTGCAATGATAAAAGAGAAAGTTTAAATTGTAAATGATTTCTTAACATTGGGAAATGATTCTGTTCTTAACATTTTGCTACCACACTATAATTTGTAAATTTTTTGGCAGTTTTAAAGCTTTTTAAGAATATTTAAAGGTTACATGAAAACCAGAAAAAAATTTCTTAACATTCCTTGGAAAATTTCAAATGATTTTCTATTTTGGAAAATGAATTATAAGAGAAACATTGAAAAAGATTTCAAATTATTCATAATTATTTCTTTAAATGTCGAAAGAGAACGTAAGAGATTGTAAAACAAAATTCTCCAACTTTGCAAGATTACAAAATGTTATAAAAAATTCCAGTATGTTTAAGAGATTTAAAAAATTGGTAAACAAGATTGTTGGAGATTTCGAATAAAACATTCAAAGTTATTTAAGAATTTTCAAAGGATTCAAGAAAATAAACAACTTTTCTTAAAATTCCTAGGAAAATTTTAAATTACTTTTCATTAAAAAAAAAATAATTTTAAAATAAAATTTAAAAAGATTTCAAAAAGTTTCAAAAGATTTCTAAAAACGTCAAAGCAAATCTGAAAGATTTTAAGGCAATTTTTTTATTTTAGAAAGACTTTTCAAAGTTATGGGAATGATTCGAGTTAGTTTAAAAGATGTTTTAAAATGTATCTCATTTAATAAAAATGTATTCCTTTTTGGTTAAAAGTGTAGCTGTTTGGTTGTAAATTAATCTGTTTTGGTTGATGATTTAACTACTTTATTTAATATTCGTCTTTTTGAGATGAAATCAACTTTTTCGATATCAAAGAAAATCTTGTTTAGTTCAAATATCAACAATTATTTCTCAGTTCATTCATGTATTTTGTTAAAAATTCGTTTTTTTTTGCCAAAAAATTAATCGTCTTGATTGAAAATAATTTTTTTTTTAGTTCAGGATTTCACTATTATGTTTAAAATTCGTATTTTTCGGATAAATTCAACTGTTTGTTTAAACTTAAAATCTTTTTTGATTGAGACATCAGACTACTAAATTTTTTTTCAGAATTCATCCTTTTTGGTAGAAAATTCAACCATACTTGGTTAACAGATGAATTACTATGTTAACAATTTTCGTTATTGAAGGTTCATAATTTTATTAGAAAATTCATCTCTTCGATTAAAAATGTAACTACATATTTAACTAAAAATGCGTCTATTTAGTTAGATTTCATGATAGAAACTATTTCGTAGAAAATTCGTCTCTTTTGTGCAAATGTAATATTTTCTGCTTAAAAATGAAACTGTTTGGTTGAAAATTAATCTGTTTTCATTGAGGATTCAATTATTTCGTTCAAAATTCATCTTTTTTGTATGAGTTTAACTGTTTCCGATATAAAATAAAAATTATGTTGGGTTGAAAATTCAATTTTTTGGATGAAGATGATTTTTTTTTAAATTTTCATTTGACGTATCTGAAATAATCCAAAATCTTTTTGAGTTTTCTCAAGAATTTTAGACAAATTATACTCATGTAACCTTGAAAACAAATGAACTTAAAAAATAAATATTCATTCGAAATTTTTATTTGTATTTTAAATTGTTCCTCCACGTGCGCATAGCTCGTGATTGTTGATGCTAGTCATTAAAACAATAAATAATAAATGTCTATCCTTTATTTTATTGCACCTTTCGATGATTTAAAGCCCTCAAGGCAAAACTGAAAATTAACTTGTTAAATCTAATTTAACCTTGAGTGGTTGATTCCCAATTATCAAATGTTTCGCATTTCGATTACATATGTCAGTTAGATGACAAACTAGAAATGCATTCTGACGTGGGAAATTCAATCAAGCTGTTTCAGTCGATATATCATATCTCGTTGAACTGATGGAAAGCAATAATCCAAAATAACACTAATATCAGGGCTTCTAGTGATCAGGCAATTTTAAATTCCCGGGGGTTTCTTTGTAATTTCACTTTTCCAGGTCACATTTTTTCCCAGACCAATTTAAAGATGCCTTTTTAGAATTTGTCTTAAACTGACGTATAGAAAGCAAAATTTTAACAGTAAACATACACAACATTTATGTCGGGAATAAAACTTTGTAATATGTTCAGTATATATTATATTGTATTTAAATTTCCATAAAACATTGCAATGTGCACCATTCTTTCAATATCAGCGTGACCATTCTAATTAAGGAAAAAAATTACCGGTCATTTCCTGATCATTTTCCGGTTTTTTCCCGGTTCGCAAAAATGTTTCAAGGTCATCGAAATAAAAAAATTTGACTAATCAAGCTGACATTTTTTTCAATTTATGCTAATAAAAACTGAACTACAAATTATTGTACTTAAAGTGAGACACTTTTGAATTGAAAATGGAAACTTAAAAATTTTTCAATTCAGAAATTTGTTATTCAAATGCAGATTATATGCAGTTGAACCACACAATTTTAAAATTTGAGAAAATGAAAAGTTCAAGGATTTCTCGTTAACACATAAAAATCGACGCTATTATTTTCAATAATCTAAATATAAGAATGAATAAATAAATGTGTAAATTATCCAAATTATAGCATACAAACCAATTTTAAGTCAATTTTAAATATTAAAAATCGAACTATCTGTCTATTAATTTAAAGTTATTTTATAATTGAAAATATTTTATAATGTTTCAATCGGACGTTTCCGTTTGTTTAACTACTAAGGCTTTCGGATGGAAACAGATCAATTTTAAAAATCACTAATTAATTTATATTTACCGTTGATACATGAAATTCGTGATATTTCAAGTGATTGAATAGATTTCTCATCTAAAAAGTTGTAAAATTTCCGGCCGAAAAATAAATTCAATGTCGTTTCCCGATTCTTCCCGATCTCAAAACATTCTTTGTCATTTGTCGGTTTGCCAGTTTCCCGGGTTTTCCCGATTCCCTGGTCCGCTAGAAACCCTCAACGTGTGACCTGATTAAATTCACTTTTAAGATTGGAACGAAATTTTGCAGCCGGCATTTTCTGAATAAAAAAAGTGCAGAGATGTTTTTATTATAGTGCCTGTATTTTATTTTAGAATCTTAAATCGATTTCTATAGTTTTGTATCTTTCCTTATCACTTCTCAAATCAAAGCCTGCAAGGCTGAATTGACTCACAACAAGAAAAAAGGAACTGATAGAACTTTTAGTTTCCAAAATCAAACTTTCACCAAAAGTTTTCATAAACTCAATTTTCTGCAGAGTGGTAAGAACTACCTAAGATGCACTTTAACAAGCATAAGCTTTGAAGTTTCATAAAAAGTAAAACACGATTTACTTCCTGAAAAAATTTAATAGAATCACAGAAGAAATTTATTACAGGATTCAACATTTTTAAACGTAACAATTGTAATATGGTAAAAGAAAACTACGAGTGAAAAAATTTCGCCAAGTCCATAAATATTAACATTTTATTTTTTAATGTTAAAGGTAAGTAAAGGCGTGAAATTAAAAAATAAAGCAAAGTACGGAATAGTTCAATTTTAACTAAAATGATAATTCAAAATAAATTTTGAACGAAGTAGTTCAACTTTTTATCAAATATATCAATTTTCAACCAAAAAGAAGAATACTCGAAAAAAATTGTAATAGTTGAATTGAACCAAAAAAACATTAATTTTAAACCAAACAGTTGAATTCTGAACCAAGACAGATTGATTTTCAGCTAAACAGTTTAATTTTTAACCAAAAAAGATTAAATTTCTGCCAGAAGAGATGAATTTTCGAATTAAAAAGACTGATTTTCAACAAGAGTTTATCTTTCAACGAAGAAAGATTTCCTGGTAAGTAAAAAAACAAATTTCATACAAAATGTTGAAATTTCAAGCCAAAAGAAACAATTTTCTAGAAAAATGCAAATTTTCATTCAAATAATTGAATTTTCAACCACAAACATGAATTATTAACCAAAACAGAACGCACTCTTAACCAAATACATACATTTCTAACGGAAAATAGAACAGTTCAATTTTTATTAAAAAAAAATTAATTTTCAATAAAAGAACGAATTTTTTACAAAGAAGTTTAATAATCTACCAAGAAGTTGAATTTTAAATTAAAATTATGTATATTGAACCAGAAAAAGTATTTTTTAAGAAAAAGGGTTAACCTTCAACCAAGAATTAAACAAAAATTGATTTCCCACCAAAAAAACGAATTTTCAACCAAATTAAAGAATTTTCAACAAAATTTAAAAATTTTCAACAAAATTTAAAAATGAACCACCCAAAAATAAAAGAATTTTCAACAAAGTAGTTCAATTTTCAACCAAATACATGAATTTTCAACTAAAATTATGAATCTTCGACCGGAAAAATGATTTTGCAGAAAGTGGATTAACTTTAAACCAAGGAGTTGCATTTTTAATAACAAAAAATTGATTTTCTACCAAGAAAAAGACCAATTTTCAACAAAATACATGCATGAACTTCAAGCCAATAGAATTATTTTCTACAGAAAAAAACGTGTTTTTAACAAAATACATGAATTTTCAACCAAATAATTAAAATTTAAACCAAAAATTAAATAGTTCAAGTTCAAATAAAAATGAAATAGATAAATTTTCAGTAAAAAAATGAATTTTCAACAAATGAAATGCTAAATCTAAAATGATGAATCTTCAACTAATAAATGATTTTTGTTATACAGCAGTTCAACTTTCGACCAAATAGTTGAATTTTATACCAAATTGTTGTATCTTCTACAAAACAGTTAAATGTCCAACAAAATAATTAAATTTTGAACCAAATAATAACATTTTTAACCAAATAAGATGAATTCTTACCCAAAAATTGAATACACTGGAACCTGGATTGAATTACGGTTTCGGGCATGGCTCGCACTGGCCTTGATGCTATTTCCAGGACCTACAAACGTAAACAGTCTGGGCCGTGTAAACCATATCCAATTGGAATACATAATATTACGCACCGCAGACGAACGTGAAAACCCACGTACTGCCACTTTGTCGCTACGCTGCTGGTGGTCAGGCATGGCTGAGCAAGCCTCTCTCGACCCCGCGGGCTCCACTCCCACCACGAAACTGGGGGACGATCAGTTCTAGGAATATAGTAAATCCGATGTAACTAATTCCAGGTCCCAGTGTAGTGTAGACTTTCAACCTAAGAATGAACTTTCATCAAAGAATAGTTGGATTTTTTTATTGAGTTCTATTAATGCAGTTTGAATTTAAGTGAAAAAACGAAAAAATAGTAAAAGCCTGTAAATTAGAGTGTCCTAAAGAAACTCAATGTCTTTTTATGACACACCCCCTAAACTTGTTTCATTTGGTGAAAAAATAAGTGCATACTTTTCTATAAAAAATAAATAAAATAACAAATAAAATATTAAATTTTTAATTTTGAAGATTTTATACGCCATTCTTTGGATTTCTTGGTACTTAAATGACTTGACAAGATAAATAAATAAATATAATATTTTCAAACCTCTTTACAGGGTACCTCTTGACGCTTAGGGACAGTATTTTTGGTTTAAGTGGATCAATTTTTTTCATAACGCGCGGTACCATTAGTTGTATTCCCTGGCAAAAAATTATTATATTTACGAAAATTAACATTAATTAATCATTTTAATCATTTTGCGACAGTTTAAAGCCCTAGGACCACGGCTTACAAATATTTCAAAAATAAAAATATAATAGTTTAAGTAAACATTGAAGTTTATTTTTAACACTTGAAACATATTAGGTTAAAAAACTTAATATATTGCCTAAAAAGTAAAGATAATTTTCCATTGCACACTTTTTGATTTCGGACTACACAATGTGTGCCGGCCTATACAGCATTTTAGGCCTTGAAGAAATTGTAAAATTGTAAGTTTATAAAACTAAATAATTATTGTTACAATTCATTTTCTAAAACTAATTTCATAACGTTCCATGTTCATTTAATTAACCACATTTATATTTCATATGTATGTTTCTCCCTTAGGTTTATAAAATCGAGGTCAGATTTTCGGATTGATGTCATAGATGCCTCACGTTATTTTAAATTTCTGACAAACACCTGACGTAATGTTTACTTGACCCCCCCTTTTTTTTTTATTAAATATTATACAAAAATTTAATTGGTCTTATTATTTTGGTCTAAAAAAGCTTGGAATATGGTTATTAAATGGATAAATTAATTCTTTGTTCTTGTTATAAGAAATAATTTCTATATGTAAATCAATTTTCATAAGTGAATAGAGAATTAGACCAAGCTTGTCATTTTTGTTTCAAGGTATTATGTGAATTTTAATTAGCCTTAAAAAATTGATTATACAAACACGGAAAAAATATGAGCTGTCTATCGATATTAGAAGAATACTTAACTCATTGACAAAACATAACTAAAATAAAGAATTGTATATTTATTTGAGATAGCTCCACACTTTATGAGATGGATATTCCGTTTTCTTAAATTTATGAAAATTTTGTTTCAATAAATTAAGAGACCATTCGTTGTCAAAGACATTCTTTTAGTTCCATAATGCCTTCTTCCAGAATCAGCTTCAACTTTATAAACCGAATGACATATCGTTTGAGTAACTATAATTCGAAGATTCAAATATTATTTTTGTAAATTACCAAATGCAAAATTAAAAAATGTTTACATTCCGCATTTTGGTCCTCATTGAGTACAAATGAGCTGTCGGATCGAATAAGGGTACATGCAATTATTTCGCCAGGAGTGGGAAGACCCCTGGAGGCTTTCAAAAACAGTTTGAATTTTAATTTTTAAAGACTATATCTAGATATAGAATTCCATTGCACAACTTTTTGCCTTCAGGCAAAAAGTTTTAGCCTTTTTAGTTTTCTAATTCAAGCCAAAAAACGGACTTTTTTGGAAAAATCAATTTTAATACTTGTTTGAGTTCAACTCGTGCTCAGACAGTCAGTTTTCAGAATTTTGCATATAAAATTTTTAGGGAATGTGGTTGAAAATGTCCTTCGACTGATAGAGCAAAAGGGGTTTAAAAATTTATTCTAAAAAATGTATATTAATTTTCTCGATGCGCGGCGCACATCGGACTTCTCTAACTTTAAGAAATTATTAATGTATCAAGTCGCTAGCGGCTAGGAGACTCGCGCACGGACTGCAGCGAGAGTCTCAGATCCGATTCATAATACAGTTCACCAGTGCCGAAATAAAACTAATCAAGTAATCAGATAATATGAAAGTATTATGAATTAATAAATAATATTGCATATTGTATAATAATGTATTCATTTAATATTATGTGAAATAGAATAGTTCTATTTTTGAGACAAACCGTACAGAAGTAAAACAAAGCGTAAGCATCTATTAGTTGAGATTCACCGAATTCTTGATTCCGCGAATTTTTCAATGCTTCAAATTCGTGGAATTGAAAAAAGCGAAAGATCGAGAAAGTGCCTAGCTAAAATAAAAGAATTAAACATTTAATGTATTATCTTAACAAAAAAGGGCATGTGTTCTTAAACAATTTTTTTGTATTAATTGAAATTAAAGCTAAGGACAGTCAGACTCAAAATATGACTTCTTCCGAGGATAATAGCTGTTCTGAATAAAAAAATCAATACCTTTTCATCATGATCAGAATGAAATAATTACTTTGTACTTTCCTCAAACAAAACGTATATATCAAAGTGAAGGAGGATCTCATTAGTAATCATTAGTTCAGAAAGGATAATATTTATATTAAAGACTTTATATATTTTTAAATTAATATTAATTTAAAAACTGAAAAAGCTTTCAAATTAGAAATAATTTTTTTCTAACTTCGAATTCTGCGAATTGTCAGAGATTATTAAATGCTTTTGTTAGATTTGTCTCAAAAATAGAACAATTATGCTGTACATAATATTAAATAATTAAATTATTTTACATTATGCAATATTATTTATTCATTCATAATACTTTAATATTACCTGATTACTTGAGTAGTTCTTATTTTTGGCGCCGGCGATGTGTATTATGAATCGGATCTGAGACTCTCGCTACAGTCCGCGCGCGATTCTCCTAGCCGCTAGCGACTTGAGACATTAATCATTTCTTGAATAACAATTTGATTGGGCTAAAATTTTCTAAAAGTTTCTTTTTACTGTTGTTAACAACTTTCTCGGTGGAAGTTTTTTGTTGCTCAAAATTCGCTCGATAAACGAACGAAATAAATTTTCGAATCGCTTTTTCTTTATTAGTCGAAGGACATTTTGATCTACATTCCCTAAAAATTTTATTACAAAATTCTAAAAATTGACATGTTTCAAAAAATGTCTAAGACTGTAAAT
>CAKNWT010231681.1:16481-29059 GCA_932066315.1 Andricus coriarius
TGAGATTCTGAAAAAATGTGAAAGGAAATTAAGTATAGATATCTAAAAAAGTGTTTTTTCTCTACTAATTAAATTAAAAAAATTGAAAATAATTTTATAAGCTCCTTTTTAACTTTTAAAGTGGATAGGGTTTTAACCAATTTTAATGTTTTCACTATTCGAAAAATCCAGATATTGGATAACCAATTCGAAATTTCCCAAAAGGAAGAATGAATTATCCAATTAAAAACGATTTAATTTCATATTTTTGCTGTGAGCAGATGTATATGGGGCAAAATTTGGCAAGCGTATCCGCCTAAAAATTTGTTGTCTTCGATTTTCTTGAAACTCCCCTAAGTTATATAGTCTTAGTGGACCTCTTTCAATTTCCCAAATGATGGACCTCCAGAAATACAGGTTGTCAACATACAGGGACTAGAATTTTTCCCCTTGAAATTGGTTGAATATATTTTTTAAATAAAGCTTGATTTTTTCCCTTGAAAATCATCTGCCGCGCCGCTAACTGCGCTATAGTGTAACTAAGCACCTCTTAAGTCTTATTGTGTCCATTAATAATATTATCATAATATGACTGTAGTTATTGCAAATTTTTATATTTTTTTTATTGATTTTTAATCCTGAAATTGTAACATTAAATTTGAAATTAGCGACCATGAAGACCCGTATGTACCAACTTCGATGCAAATCTGTAAGAGTTTTGGAATTATGTTCGCTATATATTGGATCTTTCATTTTCATTTGAACATATTGGCATTATATTTAAAATTGAAGACCTCGAGAAACCCACTGCAGTTACACACGAATCGGTCAATATCTTGAAATTGGGCGAGCTATCGAAATTCTCAGTTACAGATTTACCGGTTTCTTCACTTGTTTTGAATACCCCTACTGGCAAAAAATGATAGACCATTAGTTCTGTGCTTGCCGTTATAGGAAAATCTATTCTCACAATAGAAATGATCTTTCATCAGATTTAGCCTTAAAAGGTTCGGTTTAAGCATACGGCAGGTTTATAATTATTATCATTTTTATTATTCATCAATGTTTTTATACATAGAGATAGATTCTTATGTAGAATGAATGTATTGATCATTTCAAATAGTCAAAACAAAGAAAATTTTGTTTTCAGAAACAATATTTCTTGAAATGATCCAAATCAGTCTCAATATGTTTTGAACTTACTGAATTCGTTGGGTTTCTCCTCTTCAGTGGTTATATACATTTAATTAGTCATACTGATATTATTTAGGTATACATTCTTTTTAATTAATTTAATCAGACCGAGAAGAAGGAGCTTGCGTCATCGTTGTCTCAATCCTTTTTTGAAGTCGGGGCACAATAACAAAACCTCTTAATTTAAGAACAATTTCTACCACTCTTCAAAAGAAATATCCAAGCATACAAGCCGATGCGAAACTATGAGTAGAATCAGGAAAGGAAATGTCAGAGTTTGCACTTCTATCCCCCGTGAAACAACAATCGGAAATTCTCCCGACAGTCCCGACAATAACATTAATGCTTCTAATATTCTACAAAATAACGTCATAATGGACAATAACCGATTTCACATACTAACTGATGAGACATTTCCTTCTCCTTCAACATCAAAGTTTAGAAGATTAAAACAAGATTGTGCTAATTGTGCCAATCGAGGTTCTTAAGCAAATGAAAGAAAAATTCAAAAACTCTTCTAGCAATTCTGAAAAAGGATTACTTTTAACCCTAGCTCCCAAAACTTCGGGCCGAAGACAATTAGCTAAAGAATTTGGCGCTTCGGAGCGTCAAACTAGAAAAGCGAAGTAATTGGTAGCTGAAAGTGGAACTTTAACGACGCCCAATGCCAAAAAAGGAAGAAATTTAGATCCAGAGATTGAAAAATTAGTGAGAGCATTCTACCTTGATGATGAGAACAGTCGTTTGTTGCCTGGTATCAAAGATTTCGTTTCTGTTAAACAAAAAGATGGCTCCCGCGAACACGTTTAAAAAAGATTAATTCTATGTAACCATCTAAATTTTATTAAAATTTTATATCCCAGAACTCAGCAGTCGACATTAACTTATCGAAATTGTCACACCTTAGACCTCGAAATTGGGTTCTCGCTGGAGCCAGTGGTACCCATACTGTGTGCCTTCATGATTTGATGAAATAGTTTTTTTTGACGTTTAAAATGAAAAAGTCTGAATACTTGAGGTTTGTGAGAAGTGTTAAGTTATATAAATAATCTATTTATCAATTGAATAATAATTAATGGAACATAGGTCTCCACCAGCACCTTCAAATACAAAATTTAATGTTTTCCGTTCAAGAAATAATTCTGAAGTTAAGATATCAATTTTTTATCAATTATCAAAAATATTGTCCTTGCTAATTATCTTGTTAAAATTTGTTTATAAAGTTAATGTTTTATTTTGTTTTATTTCAGATAATAGATACTGTGAAATACAAAAATTTGATATCAATATTAATTTTTTATTTTAATTTAAAATGTGCGTGAGACAACATGAATAATAATCACGCGTGTTTATTTTCTAGTAAATTGAAATAAAAGTAGAAAATAACTAATTATTTTAGTAAAAAATGTGCTTACTAGAAATCTGTAAAGTAGAAACAATAAAAATAAAATCTTTTTCGAAGAAAATTATGTTTTCATAGCCTCCGTATGGGCCGCCATACAGAAAAAAGGTATTGGCAATAAAGAAAGTCTGGGCTTGTTTTATCGACAATTCATCAATTATTTTGGCTTTGGATTTCGACTTTTTCGAGGAGAAAAAAGCTTCATTGCCGGATAAATTTGAGATTTAGATGCAGGCCATGAAAGACTAAGTGAACATTCAGTTCGAAGGGTTGAGACCTCCCGTTGCGTTTTCAGACCTTCGATCCCGCGGGCATTCCCGCAGGATTACCGGTCATATAGATTTCCTTGAAACCACAGGACTACTCAATATTAAATTATTATTATGTAGTTTTGTATTTTATAGCTGTTATACGAAGCCTATATTGCACAAAATCACGCTCTTACACCCACTCTGATTTCAATTAACATTTCATTCGAGGATCACATAAAAAATTCAATTGCCCATTTTCCCTTCAAGTGTGTATCCAACATTTAGGACCGAAATGGCGAAAGATTATAGGGTCGATACAGGTGCGTGTAATAACAGAGTTAGTGTGATAGGGAGAACATTTGTAATGAAACATAAATTTGTCGCTAAATTTGTTGTTGTAAGATGTGCTATTCCGCAAGGAAAGGGTCCACTTTGTCGGTACACTCTAAATTTGAAACAGTCAAAAGTGACTGATTCGAAGTCAATTTTGACTGATTCAAAAAATGCGGATTCGACGACTGGCAAATCAGTCAAAAGTGACTTTTCAAATGAGTCTATTCGACTCACTGATGAAATTACTAATTTTAAACAAAACAAAACAAAATTACTTTTTAACGAAATACTTCAATTTTCAACAAATGAGATGGATTTTTAAACTGAAATAATGAATCTGCAAACAAAACAGAATTTTTAACAAAGTAGTCACAAGTTTCAACCAAGGAAGATGAATTTTCAAACAAGAATATTAATTTTCTACCGACATAGACGAATTTTCAACTAAAATCATGAATCATTTAACATAAGAAGGATTTTGAAACAAAGCAGTTCGACTTTTAACTTAACTAGATATTAAAAAATTGAAAATGAATTTTCTACCAAAAAAGACGAATTTTCAATCAAATGCATTGATTTTTAAACAAATAGTTCAATTTTCAACTAAAAAAATACAATTTCAACCAAAGAGATTAATTTTCAACTAGAATGATAAATATTTAACAGAAAAAATGAATTTTCAACCAAACAGTCGAATTTTTAACTCACTGTGTTCTTTGAAGCATTTATTGTTATTTATGATGACAGTTTGTGTTTTTACAAATTAATGTTCCTAATTTCATTTTAAACTAGTAAAATATTATATTATTGAAATTAAAATCTGGCATAATACGCCGAAACTCGCGGTTTAGAAATTTCTATAATTGCTGGCCCACACAGTTTATCAGCGCGCAGGACGAGAGACGCAGACGGTTGTGTGTCTCGCCTCGGAAAGGCCGCAGGGCGCAAGTCGTCGGTCGAGTATATTGCGCAATATTATGCATTCCCCATGGAAACGATTCAGGCGGCCCTGACTGTTTATGTTTCGATACTCGCGATTTAGGGACAAGGCTATTTGCAGGCAACCCCCGACACTGTTCCTAAGCCGAGAGTCGAGTTTATATTATTCTGTACTCACACCCACTGTGCCGTACGGCAGCGAGATCTGAAAATAACAAGAAAAGCATAAGAGTAAAGTTAACGCAGTTGGTATGAAATTCATGCGGAATGTATGTCTGTGTCACTGTCAGCGAAGTGAGAGACGCCTGCAAAGAAAGACCTTAGATACTAATGGGCCCACGTGGAAAGCTTTACTTAGTGGATGTGTTTAGAGTAAAAATTATACATCTCACTATGGGATTATCAGTAAGTTTGCGTATTTTTGTGTGATCTATGACACATTATGACTTAGTGAAGCTCTTCGCTTGGGGTGATTGCTAGAGAGATTGATCAGAGACCTGGGTCAGAACAGTGTTGCGCAACGGACGTGTTATTTAAATATGCAACGCGGGAATTCTAGATTGATCTAAAAATATATACCCTCCCTTTTTGTACTCCCTCCTGCATTTCCCTTTCTCACTTTTCTCATATGAACTCCTCGATCCTCGGCAGTACAACGAGGCTAGAAACCGAGTGAGTTACGCTTACCCCGAAAGTTACTTGGCTTAATGGACACGAATATTTTAATCATACGGATGGGGCTATGATACAGAAAACCGTGCTTCTTTATTAATATGACTCCACAAATACACTGGAACTTAGATTGAAGCAGTCCGGATTTAGGCCGTTCCGAGAATTGATGCCGCGGCGGCTTCTTGGTGCCGAGAGTGCGGGAGAAGCTGCTCAGTCAAGCGTGACAAACGGCTTGAGAGCCGCACTCTCAGCGCAATAGTTTCATCAGATTACGTCATCTGTCCAAATATAATAGAAATGATTCACATAGACCTGCGCGTTTACGTTCAGACGATCTGTAAATAGGATAAAGGCCAATGCAAACCGTGCCCGAAACCGTTCTTCATTTCAAGTTCTAGTGTATATTTTAGAATGCTTTGTAACCTGTTTTATTTTCTGCAATGCAATCTTCAATCGGAATGTAAAGCAATAAAAATAACGAATATAACCTAGTGGAGTCCATTTGTTGAGCGAACCGTTCTTTCATTCTATGATATATGATACATAACATTGTTTGAAGTAGAAATTTTGAATTGTTAATTCTGCTAATCTAAAGATTTACTAGAAGAAGAAAAATATAAGATTAAAAATCTCTCGTTTCTGTGGTTGTTAATTTTAAAGGTTCACGTAATCTTGCGATATTTGAAGCTCGTGGCAACTGCAATAATCAATGTTCGTTTTCTTGGAATTCAATTACAAAACATTGGCAGGTACGCCGTACGCCATACGATAACCGGCATCATGGGGTTGAACTAAAGCAGAAGGCAGGAGAGACTCAAAGTTTTGCCACGAAGAGTGACACTAATTCCAGCGGAAAGCGGAATCTAACAATGTAGGAAACTTTGTTAAAATTGCAGTTCTCTATCATTAGCGATTATATTCAATGAAAATTATTATAAATTTTAGTATGAAAATTGTAGAAATAATATTATATCGGGGTAAGATAATTTCTATTAATATTTGTCAATTGTTCTATTTTAATTCAAAAATAGTATATTATGTACGAAGAGGAAGAAGTTTGACTTTTCCGACGAGTATAATTTTTTCAGTACGTCGAAAAAAGTGCCCTCATGGTTGATAAGTACATATGACATTTTTGTAGAACAAGTTTATAATTTCAGACGTTTTTTTATAATAGAGGCATGATTTCTGTGCATATGGAGGAATTTTGAAAACTTTATTTTTATTTTAATATGAGGTGAGGAAATATATACATCTATGAGCACATTTTGAGCTAAAAAAAGTACCGTCAAGCAATCAGTTGATGGCGTTGACCGATTGTTGGACAGATTGGCCAACTTAAAGCGATAAGCTACCATAATTAACCATAAATTACTATACATTATTGAAAATTTCGAAGATTTCAAACCATTTTAAAATTTTGAAAATCGGCCAGTTTACGTCCGGAATATCAGAATCTGTAATTGATCTTTCCATTTTGATGAAACTTAGTAAAATTATAGTGCCATATATATATTTAGGGCATAAGGGATTTTTAAAATTTCTTTAAATTATGGACGTTACGCCATCTTGAATTTTGTGGGTTGGAATTTTTTGAATTATCGATATTTCTGAAACCAATAAAGGGCCGTTCAAAAAGTACGTAACGCTTTTAGGGGGGAGGGATCACCTCGAGCGTTACGCCACTGTTAAACCTACACACGCTTACTAGAGAAAAATCGTTGCGGGGCCGGGGGGGTGAGAAAATAGCGTTACGTATTTGTTGAACAGCCCCTAATTTGATTTTGATGAAAGTTGAATGTATGAGAGATAAAATTATACATTTTTAAAATATAGAAGTTTAAGTAAAAAAATTCGTTATTCTGCCCGAAAAAATGTCAATAAAATTTTTGATTTTATTTTCCGTGATATATCCATGTTTTAATTATTTTTGAATATAGGTAAAGAATTTTCTTATGAAATGAGCTTTCATTTTTTTTAAATGATGGAAACGCTTTTGGTTCACGAGATATCGTGATTTTAGTGAGACCGTGCGCTGCGCTGATGGCTCGCTACTCAAAAACGATAGAAAATGCGACTTTTTGTTTTATCTTCGTAGACAAATTTTTCCCCTGTTATGATAACTTTTATAAACAAATTCTATCAAGAAAACACTTGAAATACTGTGGATTATTCGATTGTAAAAGATATTGCAGCATTAAAATTACTTACTCTTATCGAAAAAAGGGATACTTAATGATAAAAATTTACCTCCCAATATTATTTCTTAATTTTAGAAACAACTTACGTAAAAAAATTTCAGTTGTGGACTTTTGAAGTCATCAAATAAAAATTGTATCTCTGTATTTTCCTTAAATTATATTGCGAGTAAAGTTTAGAGTTGAAAATATATTATACTTTAAACAGTTTTAAAATTTACACAAAGTTGAAAATTTCCAAAAGTTTTTCAAATTTTGATAATTTTCTAAAAATTCAGAATATTTAAAAAATTTTCAAAAGTAATTTATGGTAAATTATGGTTAAAAATTCAGAATATTACAAAAATTTCTTTAATTGGTAAAATTTCAAACTTTTTCTAGATTTCAAACCTTTACTACATTTACACAAATTTTAGATTTGCTAAAATTTTGGAATTTAAAAATTTGAAAAATTGAGAAAAAGTTTCTAATTTCATTTGAATTTTAAGGTTTATGTTACTTCATAGTAAATTATGGTCATTTATGGTAACTTATCGCTAAAAACTTAGCATACATAAAAATGTTCCTTTCTAAACATTTTTAAAATTTTTTAATTTTTAAATTTATAAAAAATTTTGAATTTCTAAAAAATTTAAAATTTTTTGAAATTTTATACATTTTTCAAATGTTTCAATTTTTTTTAAATTTATGATTTTTTTTTAATTATCCAAATTTTTTTTGTTTTTAAAAATTTCCAAATTTTAATAAATTAAAAAATTTTCTAATCAAAATTTATGTAAAATTTGGAAAATAAAAAAAATCAATTAAAAAAAGTTTCTAATTCTTCTAAATTTTGAACATTTACGTTAATTTATGGTAAATTATGCTAATTTACCTCAAACGACACCATGCATAAAAAATTTCACGCAAATTTTTTTCAAATAATTCAACTAATATAAATGAGGCAGCTCATTTTTCTCTCAGGCTTAAGATCGTTATAACCTAATATGCTGACGCATATTTTTAATGCAATCAAGTGATCTGATAAGAGCAGTACATATTGATCACTTGACATATTGGGCAAAGTCCGGGTTGTTACCCCGTCATCCACATGCTGGGTTACAGCCAAGTGCATTATAGGGTGACCTACAACTTAAGGTGGAATCCGAACTACCAGAACCTCGGTAAAAGTACATGGAAAAATTTCCAGAGCCACCGGCTTAGGGATCGAACCCCGGACCTCGAACGTGAAGTTCGAGCGCCTCACCACCTCAATAAAAAGCAATATTAATTATTGTTTCATCTGTAGATGGCAGACCATTGTGGGGTAGCAAATGAAGCTTTTAATGAAAAGACCAAACGAAATACAACCAACTTCAACCTAACTGTCTAGAGCAGATACAATTTTCCAGGAAAGAAAAACAATTAGAAACTGGGAGTTTTAATAGCAAAGTGATAATAATGTCTCACATTAAAAATAAACGATTGAAAATATTACCATTTTTTTATTTTGGGTAACTTGAAATTTTTGAATTATTTAAGGCCTTTCATATTCTTTCTAAAATAAATAAATCTGAATTTTATGGAACATTGAAATCACCTGCACATCTCCGTTAACGAAATTATCCAATTGACGGTTTACTACGGAGTTGAGCGAGTAACAAGCTGAGCTAATTGTTAAAAGAATATCTGACCTTTTACCGTGAACCAAAACCATATTCGCTTTTACAGTGCACCTTGATTTTCACCTTAAATGAAACTCGAAATAATCCTTTCAAACTAAGCATGCTTTATGGCTTTCAGCCCACGTTTTGCCACACATAAAGTGATTCAAAATGAAGACACATATATATGTAAATGTACGAGTACTTCCACATTAACGAGCTCAAGCTTAGATGCGTGATGGGATAATGGTGGATTTACCTCAAATCTGACATCAAATCACTGCACGTGATCCTATCTAAGTGTTATGAAACTTAATCCAGTAGTTAAATAGCCTTCAAAAGGGCAGAAGTAATGAAACTGTTAACAATGTTTAGAACTTTACCACATTATGCGATAATCGTACAATCACTGTACACAATATTTGTAAATAATCGTGAATAATGGTACAATAATCGTACAATAGTTCTAAATAATTGTACAGCACTAGTACAAAAAAACGTTCAATAATTTCACAATAATTGTAAAACAGTGGTACAATTGCGCGACAATTATTGTATATAATAATCCACGGTTCATTCGGGTGTTTTTTTTTGTCTTGCGACTTATTCTATCATGTCAATGCGACAGCTTATTAGTACATATACGAGGTCTGTTCGGAAAGTATCCGACCTTGTGGTGTACCAGGAGTAAGAGTTAATTCTGGTTAATCGTGATGATATCCTCTTCAAAAAAGCCACAGCCTTCTTCCAGCAATCTCCCACTTTCGGAAGCAACCCTGAAAGTCAGCCAGGTCAGGACTGTATGGAGACTGTCGAAGTTGTGCAAGGCCATGTTTCACCAGAAATTTCTCAATGAGATGCATTTCCTTCTTACTGCGTTACGTAATCACTTCAGAACTTCATAGTAATACTCCCAGTAATGATATTTTGTAGAACTAGGGAAAATAATTAACATGTATTTTTTTATATCGGTTGAGAAAAAATTCTAAGGGTAGAAATAATCCCTCGTGCGCGACAAGTAGACGCCATATTGGATCCCCCATGTTGAATTTCGTAATTTTGACCTCAGATTTGGGTTCAGCGACATCGAACACCCCTTACAAGCATCTCACATTTTGAATCACCCGACTTGTTGCAGTTGAAGCGTGAAGACCACCCTTCATATACGAGGGGTAGTTCGAATTGTTTCTCAGCCGATATAAAAGTACGCAAAGTTTCAGTGCATTCCGTCATCCTGAAATGCGTCGCGTACGTGATTAGACGTATACGCAACTGGGTAAGGAGCCTCACAGACGAGACCCCCCTAAATACTAAATACCTGTTTTGGAAAAATTAGGTACCAAGTTAGAGCATTCATTTTGTTAGTTTCAAGATCCTAACTTGAGAATGCTTCTATTTTTAAAGGAAGTTTGAAATTCTTTCATTTTTAGCGATTTAAGTTTGAATTAAATAATTTTAAAAGTTTCCAATTATAGAAAGCATCTGATTCTTAACGTTTTTAATAAAAAAAACTGTTCGAACACTTTGAATGCCACTTGATACTACATGATATAATACAGTAATTCTAAATAATTTTACTATTCTAATTCTAAAAATAAATTCCAATTCAAAACAATGAAAAATTAAGAGAATAATTTGTCCAATTTAAGCTTCAAAGTTGAGAAGACTTGACAAACTAGGGATTAAAAATTGAATTATTTTTGGTTTTAAAATGTTCGAAAATATTAAAAATTTCAAACTCAACTTAAGAAGAACGATTTTGAATTGAAATGCTGAAAATTGAGCAATTTCAAAAATTGGAATCACAGCGATCTTATTTTTTATTCTTTCACTTTAATTTTTAATTTGCGTTGTAATATTTTTTGATTGTCCGATTTTTAGTTAATATTAAAAAAAAATGAATCATTGAAAATTTAAAAATATTTTATAGGAAGACTTCACTTCTAAATAATAATTCTAAATAAAGTGTTGACACTAAAAATATTTAAATTTATAAAGTTGAAAATTTTATTTTTCAAAACCAAAATAGTTAAAAAATAGATTAAATGCATTTGGAGTTCTATTTTTGTAAATGTGACAACAATGATTAATAACGATGAGTGCCAGATTTTCGATAATTTCGTTCCACTTATTTTTTTATACGCTAAGACATTGTGCATGCTACGCGCGCACTAATTACCCTTTCTTTAGAAAAAAATCTCGCTTTATTTTCCAACATTTTGTTACAGATTTTACAGAAAACCTTATATGATTTGAAAACGTTGTATATGATGTACAGAAGTTTCTTTATCATAGCGAGAAAATTCCAGTAAATTCAATATGAATGACGATTTTTTTCATTTACTTACAATTCTTTCAAATTAGAAGATTATTTTTCTAATTAACAAAATATGTCTCGTCGCGTGTGAAATTATTCGACAACGACTTTTAATATTTTTTTAACATTTAAAAAAGATGAAAAATACATTTTAAAGGTATTTCCAGATGAACTATTCATCAAAGTAGAAATAAATTCGACTATTTGAATTTGATTAGAATTTTCTATAAGATTCCATTTACATTATTTCCATTATGAGACTGAAAAAATGTAAGATCTGTAATGTAACTATTTTATTGAATAAAGACAGACGCATACAACAGTATTTCAATTTATATTTGAGATGAGCACAATGAAGTAGCTTTATAGTTAAATAACAGTTAAAATGGTATTTTTAAAATAAATGAAAACTAACCATTTGCCTATATTTTTATTGCATTATTGACATTTAAATAATAGTTTTGAAAATCGGAACTTTTCACAAGCGGTTAATTTTTGTTAGTTCTGTTAAACATTTTGAGCTTCTCTTTATACCTTGATCCTGTAATCTGACAAATTTTACTTCAAAAGTTGACGCTTTAGAAGAAAAACATTTTTTG
Source organism: Andricus coriarius (assembly GCA_932066315.1). Lineage (NCBI taxonomy): Eukaryota > Metazoa > Arthropoda > Insecta > Hymenoptera > Cynipidae > Andricus > Andricus coriarius. The sequence goes on from CAKNWT010231681.1 coordinate 28,009, forward strand.
GTTCAAAATTCAACTATTTAGTTAAAAGTGAAACTACTTTGTCAAAAATTTATTTTTTTGTTCTAAATTGAACCATTTTATTAAAAAAAAATTTGTGTCTTCTTGGTGACTAGTTCACCTTTTTGGTTGAAAATTTATTTTTTTTGTAGAAAATGGAACTATTAGTTGAAAATTCATTATAAAATTCCAAATTTGGTAGAAAATTCCCGTATTTTGTTAAAAATTAATCTTTTTGGTACAAAATTAATCATTTTGGCTGAATATTCATTTCTTTGATTGAAAATTAGTTTTTTATTGAAAATTAATTTTTCAACTGAAAATTTAACTATTCCATTTTTTGTTGGAGATTTATCTTTTTCGATAGCCTTTTTATCTTCTTGGTTAAAAATTCCTTTGTTAAATTGAAAACTTAACTGTTATTGTTGAAAATTCATCTTTTGGGTTGAGAAAACAACTATGGAGTTAAAAATTCATTTTTTGGTTGAAGAGTCATTACTTTAGTTGAAAATTAATTTCTTTTCGTAAAAATTGAACTATTTTGTTAAAAAAATTTTAACTGAGAATTTAACTATTCCATGTTTGGTTTAACATTTATCTTCTTCAGTTGAAAATTCAGCTATTCGGTTGAAAATTTCTGTACTTTGTTGAAACTTTGTCTGTTGTGGTAGAATATTAATCTTCTTGGTGGCTAATTCACCTTTTTGGTTTAAAATGCATTTCTTGGTTAAAAATTTAACTATCAAGTTGAACATTCCTTTAAATAATAATAATTCCTTTAAAAATTAAAAATTTGGTTGAATATTAATTTCTGTGATTAAAAATTAATATTTGTAACTGAAAATTTGATTATTCCATCTTTGTTGAAAATTTATCTTTTTTGATAAACATTCAATCTTCTTTTTAACAATTCTTGTGTTTGGTTAAAAATTTAACTATTTTGTTGAAAATTATTCTTTTTTTGGTAGACGATTCATCTTTTAGATTGAAAATTCAGTTATTGGGTTAAAAATTTATTTTTTTGGTTGAAAATTTAACTATATCGTTGGAAATT
>CAKNWT010231682.1:0-11103 GCA_932066315.1 Andricus coriarius
TTAATTTCAAACGCCCGGGGATATGGGTTAATGTTGAACGATTTAAAAAAAGGGAATTTCGTTTTCCGGAAAACAAACACACCGGTGGAGATCGATCACCAAATGTCAAAAGTCGAATTTATACAGGTATAAATTTGGACCAGCTTAATGGGTACTATCTAAGTTCTACGGAACTTTCCGTATAAGGCTAATGGAAATTTCCGTAATTATCTAATTTCGTCCCCTTAGAATTATTTGGAAATACAATTTGACTGTCAACATTTTTAATTTCTTTCATATTTTTGAATACAGAATAAAACAAAAATTATGAGTGGCATTGATAATAAAGTTAATACGTAGTACTAGTAAGGCCAGTAGTATGTCAAATTTCGTAATCAGGCTTAAAAATCTTAAGGAAAACTTCGTATAATAATGAAAGCTGCCTATAATATTAACCTTGTTTTTGAGTGCAATATAAGTAGATTTAAGCCTTGCTACAATAATTCTAACTCTGCATATAATATTTCATGATAAATTTCGAGATAGCGATTGGTATATATATCGGTCAGCATTCTTCTCAAATTTCATTTTAATTTCTTTAATTTGAAAAAATGAAGTTCTTCCTTGCCGCTCTGCTTTTTGCCTCTGCAATATTTGTTGGTAAGTATAATAACATAAATGAAGAGAAATTTTGATCTCGTTCTTAAAATAATGATCATATTTGTAAATTCATATTATGGATTCAGTTCGATTCAATATTTTGGTTTCAAACTTGATTTTCCATTTAAGTAAATTCTAAACATTTGATCAATTTTGTTCTAAAAAATTCGTTCGTACACAATATTAGTTGCATACATATTCAGACATTATTCAATTTCAATGGGTAAAGCCTCGACAGGGATAAAGTTGAATAAAAAAAAATCTGTTTTGCTAGAATCTTTGTTTAAACTGTTGGCATAATATTATCTTGTCATACTATCAACATAGTTTTGTCTAAAAATGTGCCTTTCTATCCAACCTTATTTCTACCGAGGCTTTAGTTAATGTATTCATTAAAATAATACCCGAGAAAGATTGCTATCTAAAGAATTCTGCACCAAACATTGTATTAGAATGGCGCAAATCCATTTTGAAAAATAAAGAAAAAATTAAGAATGAAGTACAGAAACATTTAATAAAAAATTCATCTTGTTCAGAAAATTTTGGAATTTAAATTTGTCGTAAGGAATCACTATTTTGATATTCTGAGAAGAACTTGTAAGAATAGTTTATATAGATATCATTAATAACGTTTTATTCTGGATAAAATGTACAATGCTTAGTATTCATTCCTTTTAAATCCGTTTTTAACGTAGGAAATTGCGAAAATTCTATTTACTTGTTACAGAGTTAGGTTCATCGCTACCGACTGACAATCCTTCTACTAATCTTCTTTCAACCGATACTAACAAGGCTGAAAAATTAAAAAATTCTGGATCATCATCGTTGTCAGATGGCAGTTATTCTTTTTCGATTTATGGTCTTCTTCCTGCAATGAATCCAAAACCATTTGAAAAATCCGAACTTAAAAAAAAATCAAAGCATCATCACCATCACAAAAAATCTAGCGATGATAAAAAGGCTAATAATGATACAAAATCTGTAATAGAACCTTCACCACTGTTATAATTATAACAATTCCAGTCAGAAAATCCGGATTTGTATATCTTCGATAAGCGTATCTCCATCACTGTAAATTTGTAAATTTTGATCATAAGTATTTCTTATTTGGCTCTTTTGTAATCCACGTTATCATGCTTCAAATAAAAACATTATTTATTCAGAATTTCGTTCAGGTTATTTTTATTTCAATTCAATTGATCGTTGTCATCTAGTAGTTATTATTGCTGTTTTTATATGATACATCCAGATAATGAAAAGCAAATGAACTGCTTATTTTTACAAGTAAGTTGATTGTTTTAAGAGACAAATGAAACGATAGCAATCTAGGTTAAAACCTAAATGATAGATTTTAAGTTTTTTATTCCAGAAGTTTATTAGGGTTTTAAAGTATATTTCCTATATATTATTATATATTTGCATATACTAACATCTGATCTATGGCATAAAGGAATGCAAAATTCAGAAAAATTCAAATTTATTTTGTTATAATGCAAGAAGTGATATTTAAACTTTGTTTTCAGCGGTTTATTTGGAACTTGAAAGAGATAGACTAACATTTAGATATTAGCATTTAGAAGCAATTAGAACTTAGCATTTCAGAAATAGAGTTTTTATGTTTTCAACTTTTTGGGAAGTCGAAGCAATTTCCGAAATAATTTTTGTAAAGGTTTTATTCATGATTTAGAGTGGGCAGAAAACTTATATTTCAATAATTACCCAAATCGTACTGTCCGTTAAAAACCCAACATAATTCTTCGTTTTTAACCAAATTCTAGGAAAAGACCAGTGCCCAACCACAGAAGGAATTTCCCTTCACTGTAAATGCATAAGGTTTCTAAAAGAATACTTTTTATGAGGGAAAATGAGGAAATATTAACAACTTTATTTTTATCAACAATCATAAATAAATTATATTCTTTTTTTCATGCCAATAATCTATTTATTTGCTCATAAAAACAATATCAACTTGGTTTGAAGGTGAATTAGAATTTAAAAAAATCTGCCCGCTGCTCGAACATCTCTACATTATGTTAAACACTATTATATTAAATGTATATTACATTTATTTATGTACCTCTGTCTGTAATTACTTATTCAGATATTTAAAAATAAAGTTTAAATTTTATTTATCATGATTACTTAATTATTTGTTCCTTATTTTGCATAAAATTATTATTAAATTATTAGCTACCCCGAAAAATGTATTCTTTCAATCAATTTATATTATTACAATTCATAATATGCATTGATATTAAAACAAACGTATTTTTATTGTATTGTTTTCATGATTCAAAAAAGTGCATATTGTAGCTTATATTATTGTAGCTTGTGTCGTTTTTTCGAAAAGTTAATTTTTTTATATTTTCTATGTATTTTTATATTAAAAGTTTATAAAAAATCTATAGATCTTCTTTGCGTGTACAAATTTCTGTCTGTCCATACTTTTTCGAATCTTGCGTAGTTTGATCGCAAAGTGGAATATTTTATTTTTCACTATTTGTTTATGCAATCAAAATTGGAATTTTCGATTTTTCGAAAAAATTCAAAAAGTTGTTATAACAATCTTGTAGGGCTTTCAAAATTCAACGTTTTTCTTTGTTTGACTTTTTTTCATATCGTGCATTGTTTGGCTTAAAATTTTAATTTTTTTTTAATTTTGCAAATGCTATAACTGTGATAATGTTCTTTTTATCGAAAAAAGTCGTGAGGATAAATTGTTCGACTTACCTAGTACTACGAATAGCCGTACATAGAATTCTTAAATCAAAAAACAATGTTCTCAAAAATGTTCAAAATGTTTTTTTTTTATTTTTATCCGAAATAGCTGACTAATGAACTTGTTTTACTTTTAACAAAAAAATATAATTTCCAACGTGAAATGTATTAGCTGATATTTCAACCAAGAAAGATTTGAATTAATATAAAAAACAGTTAAAGTTAACCAGAAAATACGTATTTTCAATAAAATACTAAAAACCATAACCAAAACAGTTTATTTTCAACGAAAAATTTGCATTTTTAACCAAAAAATATGACATTTTTACCAAGATAGTTAAATTTTCTACCAAGAAGGACGCGATTTAAAACAAAATACAGGAAGTTTCAACTGAGAGTGGTATAATTAAATTTCCAGTTCAAAAAATTAATTTAGAAGGAAAAAAAGATTTTTCAACCAAATTTTTCAACTTTTATCAAAACAAATCAATTTTTAACAAGAAATAAATTTTCAACATGAAATATATTTTTAACAAAGGGGTTCATCATTCAACCAAGAGGTTGAATTTTCAACCAAAAAGATAATTTTTAGGCAGAAGATTAATTTACTATCAAAGAAGATAAATTTTTAACCAAACAGATCAATTTTAACTAAAAATTAAGTTTTATTCGAAAAGTAGAATGTTTCAAACAAATGAGATAAATTCTGGAGCAAACATATAATAGTAGAATTTCAATTGAAAAGAATGAAATTTAAACCAAAAATATTGGGACTTTCTTATTGGGATCTAGTAATTCAGTTCACATTTAAGCAAGAAGAACGAGAAAATTAGTCTTCTGGGTTGAAGAATCATCTTTTAAATTGAATGTTCAACTCTGTTGTTGAAAATCATTTTTTTAACATTTGTCATTTTAGTTTATAATTCATCTCTTTAGTAGAAAATTCGACTATTTTGTTAAAAAATCGTTTTTTGGACGAAAAATCATGTTTTCAACTGCAAATGTAACTTTTCTATTTTTTATTCAAAATTATTATTTGTAATTGAAAATTGATCTTTTCTAGTTAAATGTTAAAATATATGGCTGAAATTTCAAGCATTTTGTGGAAAAGTCTTTTTTTTTGTGGTTGAAAGTTAATCTTCTTGGTCGAAAATTCATCCCTGTTGGTTCTAAATGCAACTGTATTCTTGAAAATTATTATATTTTAGTTAAAGATTCAACTATTTTGTGAAAAACTCGTTGTTTTCGGTTGAAAATTCAATAACTTTGTTTAAAGCTGAACTACTTTTGAGAAAATTGATTTTTGTTGGTTGAAGTTTCACCATTTTAGTTAAAAATTTATATTTTCAATTTGAAAATTGAACTGTTTTGTAGAAAATTGGTATTTTTGACTTAAAAATTCAACAATTTGGTAGAAATTTAAACTATTTAGTTGAAGATTTACTTTTTTATTAAAAATTTATACTTTTGATTAAAAAGTCAACTATTGGATTAGAAACCAAACTAAATTTTTAACGAAAATTTAAATATTTCACAACAGGAAGTCTTTGAGAAAAATCATAATTTAGATATGAAGCAGGGAAATTTCAAAAGAATTATAATTCTGACTTGGAAGAGGGAAATTTAGAAAAGAATGATCATTTTTTGAGACAAAAAAATGATAATTGTGAACGGGAACAAGCAATTTTCCAAAAAGGTAACGATTTAAACTCGGAATGTTGAATTTTTGGAAAGAAGTCTGATTTTGGTTTAGATAAGAGAATTTTCGAAAAACAATTATAAATTTAGATCTGAAACAAGGAATTTTTGTGAAGAATTACAATAATTTGGTCTCTCAACGTGGGATTTTGAAAAGAATTACAATTTTTATTTTAAACAGGAAAATTTCGAGAAGAATTATAATTCTGATCTGAAACAAAAAATTTTTCAAAAAAATTATTATTCTGATTCGAAAGACGTAATTTTTGAAAACAATCACAATTTACATCCGATCCAATACGAAAACACAAGTTTAGATGGTGTTTAATTTATTAAACGATATTTCTGATTAATGAGAGTTTTTTATGGTTTCTCTCATATTTTGAAAATAAAATAAAACTCTTCACTTTGTAAAAGTACATTAATTTTTTCGAAATTATATAATATACACAAGTTTAAAATTTGAACAAAAATGTAAATGGTGATAAATAGATAAGATTAATAAAAGAAGGCGATCGTGCAAGATTTTCAACATTATTCAAACAATTCGAAGCTGCTTTCGATAGTTGTAAAAATACTACGTCACCTCCAGCAAGATTTTTCATAAAGTTATGTTTTACCTTGCTTAATTCACGCCTCGTGTCTAGATTCGCCGAAAATATTTGCTTAATTTTAAATAAATTTTAATTATCAGCAGATCATAGTATTCCGTAATTTGTTCTTAACATATAATTCCTTATAATTGTATTTAATATTATTCAGGAGATTGTAATTAAATTAAATTGAATTTGTAAAATGAATATTTAAGAACTTCACTACTTCCTAAATCAAATTTTGTCCATAAAAACGTTGCAGATAGAAGAGAATCGATCAGATAATAAGACAATCCATTGTTAATTAAAATTGAACAAAAATTTCGATGTTTTTCTTATGTGGAAGGAAGAACTTTACATATTTTTAAAGGCTTTCAAATTGAAAATCACTTCCATGGACACGGGACGAGAACCATGTTTCGAATTGTTCATAAACTACGTTTTATTTTAGGGATAAGGTTTCATAAAATAAATTTCAAAATGCTTAAAAAGTAATTTCAATTCCTAAAATCAATTTCCTTCTTAAAAAAAAGATCTCTCTTCGTATGATTTAAAAAATGGTTGGTGATAGCGCAGCTCTTTAGGACGAATTTGAAACCTATTTATTAAATATAATTTATAAATATCATCATCATCATCATCATCAAATAAAATTCAAGCGAGATGGTTTGCAAATTTTGATTTTTGTCAACTGAAAATTTATATAGCACATACATTATATAATTGATCGTCGTTTTATTTGAAAGAAGTGTTATAGCATAGTATGTAATAATAGAAACTTTCTTAGAATTTAGTTTCGTCATACTCGTAAATAGACTACGTCACATCCACCAAGCTGACGTATTTACAAGTAATCTTTCTAAAAATGATGAAATGGGAATTATTTACACGCAGAATCTATTTTACCTAGTTTTATTCACGCCTTGAGTCTAGGTTCGACAGAAATATTTGTTTAATTTTCAATAAATTTCGATTAACAGCAACTTATTTTATCCTGGGATTTATTCTTAACATTTCTAATTTTTTCGTTTTTATTTAATAGTATTCAGGAAGGTGAATAATAAGATAGTAAATAATTGTTCAGGGAATAAAATAATCCATTGTTAATTAACATTGAATAAAAATGTAGACATTTGTCTCAGGGGCCACCCATAAAAATTATAATTCAGATCTGAAATAAGAAATTTTTTCAAAAAATTATTCTGATTTGAAAAATCAACATTTTCGAACAAAGTTATAATTTAGATCTAAAACAAGAAATTTTGGAGAAGAATTATAATTTGAATTGCAAGAAAAATTTATAACTCAGATATAAAATAGGGAAATTTTCCAAAGAATTATGATTCTCACTTGGAAGATGACATTTTTGAGAAGAAATATAATTCTGACTTAAAATGGAGAATTTTCGATGAAAAAAATAATAATTTAGAGAACAGGAAATTTTTCAAAAGGGTAACAATTTTAACTTGGATCGTGGAACTTTCAACAATATCTCTGATTTGAGCTTACAACCGGGAACTTTTGAACAAAAAAATAATTTAAGATTTGAAATAAGGAATTTTATGAAAAAATTAATATTTTAACTAAGAACAAGTAACTTTCTAAAAGAATTCTGATTTTGGTTTGGACCAAGACACGTTCTAAAATAAGAAAAAATAAGAAATTGTTTAAAAGGTCTACTCTAGCTGATTCTGACTTAGTATGGACAATTTCCCAAATGACTATAATTATGAATTGTGCAAAAAAATTTCTAGAAGAATTATAATTCTGATTTGGAAAAGTAGCTTTGAATACAAAAATTTATTTCTGTGATATCCGAGGTTTCCATGCCATATATATAAAGGTTTAGCTTTAAATCCAAGAGTGTTTTGGCCTGTCTGCAACCAGTGGCCAATTCCAACTCATTCTGATGTTCCTCGGTCAGCCAATTGTTAATTTCTTTAGTGACTTACCTACTGGAAATGCCTACAACTGGCTCGGGTCCAGTAAAATTTTCCCCTGCTACTAGTTTTGCTAGCCAGTCCGATATCTCATTGCATTTGATGCCGCAGTGTCCTGGGATCCAAAGTAGAGTCACTCGGTTTTCCGTTGCTAGGGTTTTCAGTGCCACAAAGCACCCCCATACTAGTAGCGACGTAGTCGTTATTCCATTCAGGGCCATTATAGTAGCCATGCTGTCTGAGCAGATACGGATGTTTCTTTTGTTGCCATACACCTATGCCTTATAGGCGCACTGGAGTATGTTTATATCGCAGATTGTAGAACTGTGGCGTAGAACCCCATCGGGATGGTGAAGTCAATTCTACTCCTTCTACGACATATACCGGCTCCTGTCTTCTCCTTGCTTCTTAAGCCATCTGTAAACCAGTTGTCCTCATCACTGGGCAGGTGTGCTTCGCCGTTAACCCAATTCTCCTTTGTGAACAGGCTAACACGATACTTCTTGTCAAACAGAAAGGGAGTGGGTGCTTTGTGCTTGAGCCTTGATTGTGAGATGGTGGGGCTCCAACCATGCTAGTGCCCCGATGCCATTGTGGGTTTGGACTTTGAGGCACTAGCGGACACAGTGGACAGTTCGACCTTGTTCCACCAGACCACCGCAGCATAGGTTAGCCTGGTTCGCTCAAGCTCGTTCCATGACAGCTTCTTATCAAGGATGACTCGTAGATATTTGGCTCGTTCTTTGATTGTCAGTTGTTGTCCTATAAATTTCAGTGTACTCGTGGTACCCGCTTATACCGTCTGGTGAATACAACGTCCGCGTAGCCTATAACCTGGTACACCTGACTCGTGAGCAGATGAAGCAGTTCATTCAATACCAAGCATCACAACAGGGGCAATGGAACTCCTCCCTGTGGACATCCCGAGTCAACAGTTCCACATAAAGAGGTATCGCCCTTCGTCGTTGTTAGGTTTCTATTGGCCAACACGTGGCAAGTCCATTCCAACACTGCAATAGGCACACCATGTGCAATCATGGCCGTCCTGATCACCTGTCTGGAGGTGTAGTTGAAGGCTCCTTCGATATCCGTAAAGGTTCCGATCGCGAGACCTCTCTGCTTCAGCTGTCCTTCGGTCAGGTTTACTGCTTCGCTTAGGGCCGTCTCTGTCGAGTGACCAGCCCCATAGGCGTTTTGCTCCTTGTGAAGTAGTCTACTTGACAAGACCTTGTCGCGGTTTATATCTATCCATAAGTCTTTTTACTGTTTTTTAGAAGGAAGGATGTAAGGCTGATGGGACGGAAACCTTAGATGAAGTATCACCGATTCTGCCTGCTTTTGGAATAAAGACTACTCTCGTACCTCTCCATGCCGTAGGAACATATCTCAGCACCAGACTAGCCCTAGCAAGTCTTACGTAGGCCGATTCCATGACTAGCTTCTCAGTTATTTTCAGATCTGTGGCTATCACCATCAGGCCTCTCGAACATAGCTCTCGCAGCGGGACGACGTTGACTCCCTTCACCAGTATACAGGCTCTTGGCTTGGCCGCCAGGTGGTCCCTGTATCAAAAACCAGCCCCTCTAATCCCCTTATGGTATCTCGAACTATCCCAGGTTCCTGGAATAGCAAGATACTTGTGTGCCTCGCACCCATGCTCCTCTGCAGATCTGCAGAGGCGCCTTTGCTGTGATTCAAGTTAATTTGGCTAATGGTAAAGCTAGGAGCAGTCATTCTAAGTCTGGGACTCAGGAATTTGCAAAACTAGGAGGTGCTTGGTACCTTCTGCTGTGTCTTCTTCCTGAGGCCTGTCGTGCCTGACGATTCGCCAGGACGCTGCCCTGAATTCCTCCAGCCTCCAAAGGACCACAGACGGGGGCGCCAGCTTAGCTGGGAACCACACCACAGCCCTCACCATCCTTTGGAATAATTTAACCCCACCTGCTTTCAGGTCTGCGACTTTCCAGGGCCTTGTCTCAGCCACCGTATTGTGTAGCCAAGCTTTAGCCACTGGGTTGGCAGCGACGAATTCGAAGACCACTTGCCTACAGAAGGATGTCTCGAATTTCGACCATTGATCCGGGGACGCTCTTTCGAGCGCCCTCCATGTGGCCTCCCTGGAGAGTTCAAACTGCACCGCAGTGAGCAGTGGGTTCGCGTAGCTTTTGTCCGACACCACCACCGTCAGGGGTTTCGTCCTCTGGGCAGCTGTCGCTTCATCCACCGACGACTCTCTGTTCGCCAGCTGCTGGGCTGTCTTGTGCCTCTCCATAGGCTGATCCTCCCCGGTGTGGTGTCCTCTGAGCCTCTCCTTCTCTTTTGAGTCTCGGTGTTGGTTGTCGGGGTTGTGGTTGCCGATGTTCCAGGCTTCGCAGCTTCTTTACTGGCCTGCTGCGCTTGCCTCCTCAGTTCCTTCAGGGTGATCTTCTCATTTATGGTGACCATAAATCTCTCAGCTCACGGGGGAGCTGGGGGCACAGCCGCCACCTGAGTTTAGCTTGCCAGAAAGACAGATTGGGAGGAAAGGGTTATGTTAGACCCGTTCGGTCCCAACCCCTCTCCTCCCTAGACCACCAACCTTCCTTCTTCCTACAAATTTTTGGTTTTTAGCGTGTTCATTTTAATCCCACGAGCAGCTAGGGAAATAAAAGGTCCGCCCCTACGGAGCCCCGCATGCAGGGGTAAGACAACTTACTTGGGGAGGTTGTCCGGTGTCCCCGAGAGACCTTTAGGACACCTTCGTACCCCTAGGTGCCAAAGGCCCACAAGCACGATTAGCTAGTAGGTAATTTTTAAGTTTTTTAATAATACTTTTTGTTAACAATAACAATATTAAGTTACTGATACATTCTCCTGTTAAAATATTATTATTTAGATCTCTACGACATGACTTAAGAGAAAAAATAATGTTTTTCCCGATAGTAAATCTGTGATTTTTTGAATTTTTAATATTATATTTATCATTAACAGTAACAATTGCTGTACGCTTATAATATTTTTATTTGAGATAATTATGATCCTTAAGTCTATCTGCATTCCTCAAGATGCCTAACGACTTTGAGTCCTCTTTTCAGCGATGAAAAATAAAATTCTTGAAATAGCAATTTCATTTTTTCATTGCGTATAGACGAGTATATAGTGTATACAAAGATTGCAAAATTTAATTTATAAATTTTTTGTCTATCATCTTACGTGCTGATCTATTTCACTACTAACAAAATATTCTTATTTTTATCTCCCCAAAGTTCTTCACTTATTCACATGCTGCATCAAGATATGCTAATTTTTCTTTATTAAATTTAATGATTCTCTATCAATTTCTTATCTATAAACTGCATCACAATGTGATGCAGTTTACAGATTTTGAAGGTTAACGATACTTAGAATTCTCGAATTTTACCCGTCGAAAATTTAAATTATTTCTTTTTTTCTGAAATCTAATTTTTTAGCAACAAAATATATCCAACAACTTTGAATATATACTATACTATATATAATGCATTTATGATATCGTA
>CAKNWT010231682.1:11203-22655 GCA_932066315.1 Andricus coriarius
TTATCATTGAAATTTCTATAATTTCAACTTAAAATTATAGTTTCGTATGCACAATTCTAAAATAGCTTAATTTTTGAGGCTTTGAAACTAATCTTGTTCAAATTCAAAAAATTTAAACTGACAAATACTTGTATTGAAGATTCTTAATTTTTAAATGATCATTCAGGAACATTATTAAATTATTAAGGTTTTGTGTTTTATCTTAGTTTTTTAAATTTCTCTTTGTAAAAAAAAAGCAATTTGTAGGTTTTGTGTGGATACTACCGTCTTCAACAATGTATGGTTTATTAAAACTCTATTCAAAAAAATTCGACCTTAAGATTGAAAGAATTAAAACCCCTATATTTTTAATATTATATTTTTTATACCCCTTGAAATATTATAAAATTACTTTAATCTTTACAGTTAATTGACATCCAATAAAATCGCTTGATAAACGGGTAAAATCTGATAGTTTCTGATATCCTGAAAAATTTATTGAAATACCTTGAGAGCTTTAAAAGCCCCTAAAATCATTGAAATCCTTAGCAATCTTATTAAATCCGTTAAAATCCTTTAAAAGTACTTTAGTATTTTGTAAAAGATCCTGAAACATTATAGGTCTTATAAAATTCCTCAAAATCTGCCGAAATTCTAGGAAATTTTTAAAAACTGAAAGCAATTTTTTTGAATTTCTCAAAATCATTATAATCCTTGCAAAATCTTTTAATTTTTATAAATTTCTTGAACTTTTTAGAATCCTTGGAAATACCCCAAAATATTTCAAATCCTTTGAAGACTTTACTTTACCTTGAAAAATCTTTAACATTCTCTGAAGTCCTCTGAAATCAATTTAAATACTCTTAAACCTGATAAAACTGTTTGATGAATTGATCAATTGAAAATTATTTTATTTTAATTGTTTATACTTTAAATTTAGGAGACTTCCAATGCTTTGATTTTGTAGTTAAGTATTCCATATTTGACTTAAAGTATATTTCCCGATGTTACGGTTTCGACCAGATACAGTGTTTTAAGTAATTTTATGTTGATTGTTTTTTGTCTGCTGATCTAAATTCACAATTTTTCAATATGGATTTTTATTCCTAAATCGTGAAAAATTGCTTTCAAGCTCCGCTGGGATCCGAACCCAGGTCTTTTAGATTGCCGGTCTGATGCTCTGACCCACTAAGCTAAGGAGAGACGAGATTAATTTCTTCACAACCCGACCAGCTTAATTCCGACGATTCAAGATCAATTTCTTAACAATTTAGAAATAAGAAACAATATTATAAAAAATATTGATTTAAGACCAAAAGACCAGAAACAGCTAACATCAAATTATTTAATACTTTTTATCTGGTCAAAACCATAATATCAAAAAATATAATACATTTGAATCTTTAAAAAATTAATCTTATAAGTATAAGGAATTACGTTAGAATTCAACTTGTTGGGGTTGTAAAGAAATTAATCTCGTCTCTCCGTAGCTTAGTGGGTAAGAGCATCAGCCCGGCAATCTGAAAAACCTGGATGTGGATCCCAGCTGAGCTGGAGAGCAATTTTTTCACAATGTAGAAATAAAAATCGATATCCAAAAAATATTGATTTTAGACCAGTAGACAAAAAACAATTAGCATCAAATTATTTGTTTATATTAAACATTTTCTAAGGTATGAAAATATTAATTTTTTAATTTTTATGATTTGGAAAAATGGTTCGTAACCGGGAAATGACAAGAACCTTGTTCTTGTTATTAGAGGCCACACTGAAACATTTATATAAGAAATTAGATAAATATCTACGCATAGCTGTCATATTCTTATTAATTACTTACGCAATAATTAGGAACATCTTATCAGTCGCTGAGAGTAACCACCCCTTTCAATCTTGGAAGCAGAGCTCACGAGAACATAGGGACTAATCCTAAGATTAAATGTGAGAGTCCTTTAGTAATATGGATGGATTTATTCTATTTTGGTGTGACGTGAAATAGAACAAGAAAAATGTGAACTGAAATTTGAAATTATGAAATGAAATATTCTGTATAAAAAAATTAAATGGAAAATTTGAAACAATGTTTGAAGAATACTTAAAGAATTATTCAACTGCAAATTTTTGATAATTTTCTATAATTTATACAATTTGATTAAAATTTTTTTACATATTTCATTTGTACACATTAATTTAAATATAGAAAAGGAAAATATTATATAAAACATTTCAATATTAAAAAATAAAATTTACCCACCGAATGAAAGAAAAAGGTTTTTTTAAAGAATTTTTTCAAGTATAATGTTTTTTGACAATTAGTATTGCTAGTTAGGTGTAAGTGTTTTCATCGAATATTATTCGCTGAACAATTTTTTATAGAACATTTAAATAATTATTAAAGTACAATGTGTTTGATTGTTTCGTATTTTTATTACACTTTAATTTTAGAGGGAAACCTTTTTTTGCTTTCACAGAAATAATGTCTAATGATAACGAAAAATTCATTAAAATGTAATTATTATACAAGGAATCAAAGAAAAAGGTTTTTTTTATAAAACGTACGTCGCTATATAAAACAAAAGTTTTTAACGGTAAATTTTTTTGACAGTTTGTATTCCTAGCACAGTACATAAGTTTTCATGAAATTGTCGTCCATAAAAAATGTTTTTTAACAATATTTAGTGAATTGTTTAACCTCAACGTTTTCATAATTTCGTATTTTTAGTACAGTATGAGTTTGAAAGGGGAAAACATTTCACTTTCATATATAAAATAACTAGTGATAAAAGGAAATTCATTACACTTTAATTTTAATTCTTAAATATAAAAAAGTAAAGATGTTTACAAATATTTTTTGGTACAAAAAGTTGTTTTCTGGATATTTTTTCATATAAAAAGATTTTTTAAACATTTTTTTTATAAAATCTACGGATCTAAAAAATATGTTTAATAGAGTTCTTTGAGTTAAATGTTTTTTGACAACTTTGAACATTTTTTACTACATTGTAATTGTTCTCATAAAATTTAAGTGGCTATAAAAAAATCTAAAAAATATTTGAAGATTTATTATTAATGATTAATCAAATAATTAATCAATCAAAATTCAAAATTTAAATTAAGGAATTTTATATAATGTTACAACTGCGATATTAACCCAAGAACAACACTTTCATTTTTAAAATTGCGCATCTATACGAAATTATATAATTTGCACAGATTTATTCAAAATTCACTGATAAGGTCCACCATTGTGCGCCGACACGTTTGAAGAAATGTAATTGTTTTCAATTCAACTAACCCTAAAGCCAACAACGGACATCAATATTTTCTACAAAATTTATTATTTTTTTATTATTTTCTAATATAATTTAATCTGAAATGAAATTCCCAAGTTTTCATTTTCACATATTAGAAACGAAGTTGAGGCATAAGCAACCTTTAATAAGTGTAATATTTTTATTGAAATAACAAGCTCAAGTTTTCAAATCTTAAAAATAATATGTAGGGGTGCTATTTCAGAAAAAAATTAATCTTCTCTTCGACGTCATGAATACACAAGACAGGGGCCACAATTATTCTAGTCCATGCCGAAGAAAAATATATTACTTTTAAAGAGTCATTCACACTGCTATTAAAAGAATGAACACCGCATAGGAAATAATTATCTTACTCTTTACACAGATAATAATCAAAAGTCGTGGAAATGTTTCACTATCACGCTAACCTTACATAAGTTAAGTGGATTGATTGCATACTTTGACTTTGTTTTATACAAATTATAGGGCAAACTATAATCACTAATGTTTCTATAGCTAGAAGTAGATTAACTTATACAGTACAGATGCAGAGATTTTATAAGTTTCTTACAAATAAAATTTACGTCTCTCTGTTCAGTAGTGTGACTTTTTACATTCTCATCATAATGAGAAGGTATTGTTTTTATGTGAAAACTAATTTTCGCTTTTGCACACGTATTAAGGAACCAAAAAGAAAGATCAAGTTTGTTAAACAGGTATTTTGGATAAAAATTCAAAAAGTTAGAGAGGTTTCAAAATTTTTGAGACCATTTTTGTTTTAAATTTAAAAATTCTTTGTACGGCTATTTATAGTATTTGGGAACACAAAAAATTTAACCACTTGACTTTTTTCGATAAAAGAAAAATGATCAAAGTTATGGCATTTTCAAAATAAAAAAATAAAAAAATGAAAATGAACATTTTAAGCCAACCAATGCACGGTATAAAAAAAATAACAAAAATAAAAACATTGCTTTTTCGAAGCCCTACAAGATTATTATAACAACTTTTTGAATTTTTTCAAAAAATCGAAAATTCAAATTTTGATCGCCTAAAAAATAATAAAAAGTTCCATTTTGCCGTCAAACTATGCAGATACAAAAAAATATGAGAAGACAAAAATTATGCAGCCAAAAAAGATCTAAAAATTTGTTTTGGATCACTTTTTGATAGGAGACGTAATTTTTTTTATGCGTGAAAAACAACATTAAAAATAATAAAAATTAAATTTTTGGACAAACGACACAAGCTACGAAAAAAATAATTCAACGAAAGTTGTTAAATCAAAAAAGAGCTGAAAATTGGCTCGTTATCATTTTTCGATAGGATGCGTAGTTTTTGATTTAGGCGTGAAAAATGACATTAAAAATAAAAAAATTAAATTTTTGGACCAACAACACAAGCAGTTTTTACTTTAATCGTAAAACTAACATTAAAAATAAAAAAATTAATTTCTTGAAAAATGACACAAGATACGAAAAAAATGCAATAGAAAAAATTGTTTACTCAAAGAGGATCTGAAAATTCGTCATTTATAATTTTTAGTAAGGACTAATAAATTTTCTTTGAATCATAAACAATAATAATAAAAATAAAAAAATAAAATTTTTGAAAAAACCAAAAAGGATCTATAAAATTTGTTATAAACTTTTGTTATAAAAATATATTAAAAATGAAAAATAACTTTTGGCAAAAGGACATAAGCTACAATAAAATTTTATTTAATCAAAATTAGTAAACTTTTATGTAAAAAATCTTTATTAAATACTATTCACATGCGATTAATATGGCGCATTCGGGACTTTTTAAATAAATAATTGTTTAAAAAGTTTCCCCATTGATGATTATTTAAATATGTACTTGATTATGTTATTTTTCATATTGGTAAGTCATTCTGCACTAATAGATTTTCTTTTAACACTTTGCGGCGCACTTTTTTCTATCAGACAAATTTTACTGCTATATTCACCTTAGTGGGTTTTCGGGGTCGCTGATCACGAATCTAAAGTTAGATTTCCAAAACTCAAAATGGCGGATCCAATATGGCCGACAGGTTTTTTTCAAAGTTGTTAGATTTTTATAAGACTTTTCACTCGGGGGGTTTCAAGGTCGCTGATTACGAATCTGAAACCCGATTCTAAAAATTCAAAATGGCGGTTCCAATATGGTGGACGAATTTTAAAAAAATTAAAGGATTAATTAAAAATTTGCGATTCTTTGAAAACTCGTCCGCCATATTGGATCCGCCATTTTGAATTCTGCAAATCCGGCTCCGGATTCGTAATCAGCGATCCCAAAAACCCTCGAGTGCCAAGTGTAATTCCAATTTATTCAATACATCGTTCAAAACCGAATTCTTTCGTAAAAAAGAGCGATTTTCAAAATTTGTTTATATATAACTATTTATAATTTTATGCAATACATTCATCATTATTTTTTTTTTAATTCTACAATGCTTCAAATACGATAGCGAACGGAAATTGTTGTTATTACTTGAAAAACATTGAATCTAGAGAAAAAAGTTGTTAATAAAAAAGGTGGTAATCTGGGTTATCACTGCGCCGCAAAGGGTTAATCATAAACAATAAGAATAAAAATAAAAAAATTAAATTTTTGGAAAAACGACACAAGAGACGAAAGAAAACAAGAAGACAAAAATTGTTCAACCAAACAAGATCTACAAATTTGTTATAAGCTTTTGTTATAAAAATATATTAAAAATGAAAAATAACTTTTTGGCAAAAGAAAACAAGCTTCAATAATATTTTATTTCATTAAATTTTTCGCCTAAATTATTGTTACAAATTTGCTTAGAACCACCTTACGCTATGATGCGTATTTTTAGTGTGTATTGAAATAATAGATTTTTTAGGATACCTTTGAATAATATTTAATGCAAAATAAGAAACAAATATTAAAGTAATAATTCAAAATAAAATGTATGTTTTATTTTGTAATATCTGAATAAGAAGCCCCAGACAGAGGTCTGAGAATGTGTTCGTTAAAGCCGAAGGAGCTTTAACAAAAGAGAATTCACAATCACCAAATTACAGTTGTCTATGCTTCAGCCTTAAATTTTCAAAAGCCTGCGCACGAATGTAGGGGAAACGCAAAGACCATTATATAATATTTTCAAGTTAAACAAACAAATTAACATCAAATGATAAAAAATATTGATATAGTGATTATGAGAAAAAATACGTTTTTTACTTCCCGACTGTTCAGATATTATCAGATACTAAAAGTCTGTTCACATATTACTTACAGTTATGACGTCAGAATAGTTTTGCAATTTTATTTTGCTGAAAGTTCGACCTGTAACGACTTTCGCAGTTTCAGTTTCCGATTTTCAGAACTATATCCTATATCGAAAATGTTTCCTTCAGAAACCTGTCCTACATTCAATCAAATATTTTCGATATTTTGTTCCAAGTGTGAAAGTTTTTGCGAATGTCGGCTGCTTTTTTCTTTTTATATTTCTACTGGACTAATACTGTTAGCATGAGCTGTAAATAAAATTGTAGTTGAAAAAACTGGAGATGCTTTCTAATAATTTAATTTTAGAATATGCTCAAACTTTTTTCCAACAGTTCTATCCTACATTACCATCTATTTGATTTTGCTTGGAAAATCATATTGGATTTTTCTTTTAAGTATCTTTTTACAGTATTCATCTCCTTTTATATATCATTCGCAGCTTTTCATTTTATATTTTCCTTTAAATGAGTATGTTTTGTTTACTATATGTGAAGGTCGATGTTATAGGGGTGTTTTTTAAAATTAAAATAGAGGGTAGTAAATCGCTTTGAGTGCACAGTTTTTTATAATTTCGTAGCAGAATTGAAGAGTGATTATCTTTCTGGAAATAAATTAATTTGCGAAGGCAGTTTCGTTTTTTCCAAGGCTTGTTCATTGTTTTCGAGAAAATCGATTTTCAAATATTAGCTACACTACCTACACTTTTCTTTTTATTCCTTATAATATTTATTAATATAATTCCCTTTAATATTCTTCAAAAGTTCTGTAAACAACAATTTGTCTGAATGCCAGTTTTCACGGAATAACTGACTTTTTCAAGTTTACACAATATTATTTCCAAGAATATCAATTTTTCCGCAAAAAAAATTGTTGGTGCAAAATACTGAATGATATAACAGGATCATTTTGAAAACTCTTGTTTGATTTAAAAATATATTATTTTATTATATATGAGATAAAATAAAAAATTATATTCCCTAGACTCGCCTATCCATAAAACTTACGAAACCGAAAGGTTATTTATAAGTAGAGGCACATATATTTATTTCGAATCTAAAATATATTTAGTTCGATGAAAATTTAGTTCGACAAAAATATATTTGGTTCGAATCCTCAGCGAATATTTAAGATTTTTTAAACCGTTTACGCATCCGATTATATGGATAAGTGACAATAAGTTGTCGTGTGTGAATTTGCAAAAAAAAACTCAAAGCTTCGATCACAGCATTTGGAACAATATTGAGCTCTCCCGTTTTTTATTTATAAATGATAAAGTACCTTTTTAAATCTTTACATTTTTCCAAAAGTAGGCAATGAAAGTGATTTCGTCTCTAACTTCCAAAAGATTAGCGAAGCTTCTCGTTAGAGTGATTTTTTTTTTCTTATTAAATTTATATAAGATGTATTAAACAAAGTTGCAATGTTAGTGATCTACTCTTGCGTAGTTTCCCCTACGTGATAATAAACGATAATTTATTTAGAAGAAGTGATAATTTAATTTGAAAGTTTGGATATACTTTTTTCGATATACCGTTTGGGTAGGGCAGTGGCGGCGAATGCGGCGCGGGGGCTAATGTGGCGCGTTCGAGTTTTAGGATATTAACGCATTTTTGCTTGTGGAGGTAGTTTCATTAAATGTATACATGTTTTCAACGTTACATTATTAAAAAATTACGATAATTAAATTAATTGCCTGATTTTAATGTTGAAAAGTTAGTTTTGATTCTTTCGCTTGTATTGTTAGAGTAGCTAAAAACAAGTAAAAAATTGCAGAAGTTTCGTATAAGCTTATACAATTTTTCGAAAATATACTGCTCCGAGTTTCTTGAATGCTTTAAAGATTAAAATTTTTGACTAAAATTAATAAACTTAATGTAAAAAATCGGTATTAAATACTATTATCGTGCGACTAATATGGCGCATTCCGGAATTTTAATATAAAGAATTGTTTGAAAAGTTTCCCCATTTTTCATATTGTTGTGTCATTATGCACTGTTGATAAAAAACTTGTTTCTTGACGTTTCGGCAAACATAACCCTCAAATTATTATGAGACATTCTGCATTGTTAAAAAAACATTTTTTCTTGCAATTTCGGCAGACATAACCCCTCAAATTTGTTAATAATATTGAACGTAAATATATTTATCTTATTTTTATTAGTTTAGTAAGACCTGTCAAATTTTGTTTCAAAGAGTGCTCTTAGCCCTAGGAATTCGGAAAATGAATTAAGAATTACAAATCATTTTGACACCTGACCATCTTATAAATTCAAAGATTTGAGTAGTTTACAGATTCTCTAGCATCGCCTATTTCTCATTTGATGATTATCGTTTACTTGCAAATCAAAAATTAGTATAAATGCTATTTAAATTTTTTTAATTGTCGAGTGTGGGGCTTCTAGTCAATAGTTAAAAACTATTTTTTTCTGAAATAAGAGTACTATATTTGTTTAATCAGAATTTAAAAATGGTGAAACCAATGATGAAGTCTACCTTTTTTAATTTATCGGGTGGTATTATTATTGCAAAAATGGAAAAACTTTTTATTTGATTCATGATTGTAGTAGCGTTTCCAAAATTAAAGTTCATATTTATTTTCGACTCTCCTTGAGACAAAGAAGCTTACAAAACATTTTGTCATTTTCTTAAGGAGTGGATTTTTATGTTTAATTATTACGAAACGAATAAGTTTTTACATAAATTTGTGTTTGTTTGGATTATTTTTATCATTAGAATGGCGTGACATACCATACAAATTTGAAAATAAAAATTTGTTAAAAAATAAGCAAACTAAAAAAATTATCAGGGGACAAGTTCAACAGAAACAACAGTAACTCTTTTTTTATCGCTCTATATTATCAAAAAATAACGATTGAGGATATTGTCTGACAAAAAATTGACCTGTACTACTGAGACCAACATTGCTGATCTGTTTACCGTTTTAACTAGGTAGAACGCGTTTTTTGCTTAAATGATGTAATAAGTGGTCCTGGTTCAAAAAATCGTGTTTGAAAAAATTTGAAAAACAGCTTATATCTGCAGTGGGTGCTGAGTTACTGTCAAAGCAGGGGGTGACTCGCCATACAAATGCGCTGTGTCAGTTTTATGAAAGACGGCAGAAAATGAAACACTGGCGCCACTAGCGCGACACCCTACATTTAAAAGAAAGCTGATTAGAATCATGGGAGATTTAGTATTTCTCGCATTTTTTGTAATATTTTAGACGTTTTTGGATAATTTAAAAACTTTCAGCTTGAATTAAAAAAGGATTAACTGTTTCTATAATCAAGAAAATATCTAGGATTAAGAAATAGACCTTACATACACTGGAAATGTCGCTTTTTAAGGTTTTTAATTTTCAAGTAGAGTAAAATAGTAAAATATAAAGATTAAGCCTTTAAAGTTTGAAACAAATAAACAAAATGTTCTGAAATGGTGATATACTAAATTGTTCTTATATTTTTAATGACTTAAATGAACCTATTGTATCATTACATTACACTAAAAATATACAAGAAATTATAAAAATCATCATTTCTCATATTCAGTATATTGTATTGATTGTTAAACGCCTGCAAACATTATAAGCATTAAAGTTATAACCTTTACTGTACATTTAGTCAATTATTTATTTGAAAATTAAATTAAAAGATGGGGATATAAATTAAATATGAAGTAAAGACAGTAGGAGGGTATATAGGAGTAATAAATGCCAGGTTAATTTATTTAAATAAATATAATTATTTAAATTATTTAAAATTATACTGCAATAAAAGTATAGCGAAAGATACACTTTTTTCATTAATAAATGAATAGTCAAACAGGCAATTATTCGCGTTTATACCAACTGGGAAAATGTCCGATACCTCATCGATTATAGATCATTTTTGCTTTTTGAAATCTTCGGTATCATTAGTAGCACTTCCCTCGTTCGCACAATTTTCAAATATTTTTAATATATCTAAATGTTTTCGTTTGCCTAATATTCCTTTATTAGACATTTCAGAATCCTTTTTCAAAAAATCGCGCTTTATTAGACGACGAGGTTTTTTAGCAGCCTTCGAAAAATACTCACGGCAGTTTGGAAATTGAGATGGCAAAATTCCTGGTTTTCATTTAGGTTTCTTGTACCATTCTGACTGCAAGAAAATAATTATTTTACAATTATGATTCACTCTAATACTTGAATTTATAAATAAATTAATGTAATTGTACATAAATGTCGAATCTCAGAGATAATTCGAAACTGTCATTAATGTTACTTTGATATTTTTCTTGAAGATAGTAAGGGTCTTAAAATATTTAAAAAATTTCAAAAACTATTAAAACCATAATTTGACACACTATCACAACAATCTAAGAGTTCGGCAACAAGAACAATATATCAAAATTTAAAAATCAGTGTAGTCATAAAATCGACAGAGCCATTAGATTATTTTTGGTCGAAGGACATCAATGTAAACAAATCGTAATAATTACCGCCATAACCATTCCATCAGGAGCTAAAGCTTCCTTTTTCCAAATTATCTGAACCTTTAAAAAGTGATCTTCACACACTACATGTCCAGGGCTCGGAACGGGTTACTTTTTAGTAACTTAGTTACTTTCTTGATCCGCGGTTACTAAAAAGTGACTTATTTTATGTAGAGGTTACTTTCGGTTACATTTTTTCCCCGGAATAACGAAATGAATTAATTCATTAATCGTAGTATTTAAAAACTTGTGAAAAATGTAAAAATTCAAAATTTTCCAGTAAATTTGACATATAGAGCCGGGAAAATTAGAGAATAACAATTAAATAATATTCAGTTTGTAGTTAAAATGCATAAAGAGGGCTATCAATTGAATTATTATGAATCCTGATATAAATTGAAATTTAGCTAAAATTGCTAGTTTTTAATTAAAAATTTAAATATTTTTTGTTT
>CAKNWT010231682.1:22755-33752 GCA_932066315.1 Andricus coriarius
CATCTTTTTGGTTACAAATCTACTTATTTTGTTGAAAATTCGTCTTTTTCGGTCAATTTGGTTGAAAAATAACCTATTTTGTTCAAAAATCGTCTTTTTTGAATAAATTTTACTGTTTTGATATTAAAATAAAATCTTTTTTGGTTATTTTATCAACTATTACATTTTTCGTTAACAATTTATCTTTTTTAGTCAGAAAAATTCAACCATTTTGTTAAAAGATGAACTACTTTCTTAAACATAAATTTTTTTTTGAAGATTCATAATTTTAGTGGAAAGTTCGTCTTTTTTGGTAAAAAAATCTTTCTTTTTGGTTAGTTTTTTGCCACATTATAGTTACTTTTCGGTTACTTTTTTGAGAGATGTATGGTTACTATTTTAGTGTTTTATGAAGCTTGAGCAGTTGCGAGCCCTGTACATGTCCAGGTTTAGCAATAAAATCCTCTTTGTCACGCTTAATTTCTTATTACCAACGTTCAACCTCATTTTTTGGGACGGAGAAAAACACCTTTTTTACTCCGTTTGAGCGGATTGAGTCGTACCCTGATCGACATTTCGGAGCTATACATCAATGCCCCCCATTTTTATAACACATTTATCCACAAATGAATAAAATACGGCAAATAGACGATAAAGTTATGACATGTGACGAGTTTTTTACATGCAAAATAATAATAGGCAACCGGCAGACCGGGCGCCGCAGAGGTGGCGCCAATGTTTCACGACTCGCCGCTCTTTACAAAACTGACACGCGCCTTTAATGCAAAAGCGAAACTCGTGTCACCCCCCTGGTCAAAGTAAGTGGAACTTTTTTTTAAAATGACAGAAAAATCAAATTCGAAAGTTTCAATCTGTCGTGTTTAGAACTTTTTTTTGATTAATAGTAATATGAAGAAGATATACTGTGATTTTCATCCTCTCTGAGCTATCCCTTCACATCAGGGTTGTGATTCAGAAACGAAAACCTGAACGTTCCGGATCTGGATCCAGTTCTTTTCAGGAACGGTTCTGGGCTCGTTCCGAAAACCGTTCAGGAACGGAACGATACTGATGCTCGTTCCGATCTGGAACATAACCACACTTATCTCTCCTAGTTCCAAATACGACCGAACTAATTCCAGTTCTGGGTTCGTACCTAGCCGGAAAAAAACTGGAACTAGAATCTCGTTCCGGAACGAATGTAATTTTTTTTATTTCGTTTTTTGGGACTGTTCAAATGATACCGTCTGTAACGCACCAGAGTACTTGAGTAACCCCCTCCCCTGATATACCCCTTCACTAGGGACAGGTTGTGATAAGGGGGATTTTCAAGAAGCTTAGTACTAAGGGGGTTATCGTGTTGAAGAATGCAAATTTGGGGTTAAAATTAAAAAAATTAAAAAAAGTGACCTAAATTTTGGAAAATTTTATTAAAGTGGTGGATTCCCATTTAAGTTATTTCGAGGTGGCTTTGAGAGTTTTAGAGTATATTAGGTTAGACCCCCTCTCCCCCTAAGGTGAATTACGTAATACTTGAATCGACCCTTGTTGTAAAAATTCCAAAATAAAAGTCGAATTCAAAAAATTTTAATAAATCGGTAGATTTTCATGAAAGTGATAACAAAGGGATTTTTCGAGCCTCAAAATACGGATTTTGAGTTTAAATTTAAAAAGTCGAATGAAATTTTAAATATTTTAATTAATTGGTAGATTTATGTAAAAGTCATAACCAGGAGGATCTCAGAATCACAGAAGACAAATTAAAAAAAAACCTCCTACTGACATTTCATGACGACATACCGGATTAATACAGTTTTTTAAAAATTTTTTCGTGTTTTCTGACTCTAAAACCCCCTCATACTGAGTATCATAGATATTTAATAATTCTATAAAATTTTCAAAATTTGAGTTGACGTTTTGAATTTTTTTATTTTGACCCAAAATCGGTATTTTAGGACTCAAAACGCCCCTTCGTACTGGCTTTCATGGAAATCTACCAATTTAAAAAAAAAATTAAAAATTTGAGTCAACTTTTTGAATTTTGGAAATTGGATCTTAAGTTTGTATTTTTTCACTCGAAAATTTACCTTTTATTGAAATCTACTAATTAAAACCAAATTATGAAATTTTGGTTGCTTTTTCGAATTTTTGAATTTTGAATCAAAATTCCCGTTCTGTGACTCGAAAACCCTCCTCGTATTAACTTTCATAAAAATCTACCAAATCAATCAAATTTGTAAAATTTCAGTCAAATTTTTTCGTTTTTTAATTTTGATCTTAAATTCGTATTTTTTCACTTGAAACACACCTTTTACTGTAATTTACTAAAATATAGCAGTTAAACACAATTTCCCAAATTTAGGTAACTTTTTTGAATTTTTGAATTTTGACTCAAAATTCGCGTGATGTGACTCAAACAACCCCTTTGTACTGACTAACATAAGAATCTACCAAGGTAATAATAATTTCAAAATTTGAGCCAAATGTTTGAATTTTTTAAATGTCTTCAACAATCGATCAATTATATAATTCAGAAAGAAATGCTGAAGTAATTTGACATTTCATTGCTTGTGTTAGTAAGTATAATACGGTATAGAGTATACTATGTCCTAAAAAAACTAATATTATATAAGATGACATAATTTTGTCGCAAAATAAAAATCCTGAATGTTGAGAAATACACCGAAAATTAAATTACCGAAGTAGAAAAGTTTTGAAATTGCAAATTACCGACAAAAAGTAAAACTACCTAAATTATTGAAATATTTTAAAAGTAAAAGTTAAGGAATCTAGAAAATTGCGAAATTTTTAACTTCCGAAACTTTCAATCCAGAATTTTAAGAATCCTGAAATTTCAAATTCTCGAAATTAGTAAAATCTTTTAATCAATAAATTCTCTAAATTTCGGATTGCTGTATATATTTGAATTTGAAAGAGCTCTTTAAAAATTCTTAAGTATGCACGTATACCTGTGAAACAGAACTTACTTTAACATATACAAATGTTGAATATAATGTTTTTTAAGAATCTTAAACTTCGTTAATTTCGAATTTCGGGAATTTTCTAATTTCGAAATTTTTCTGATTTCGGCAGTTTGAAATTTCAGGATTTTGAAAAACGTAATTTCGCTAATTTAATAATTTTGGAATATTTCAATTTCGTTCATAAAAGTTTTCGGTAGTGTTATTTTTTTTCCTAAATGAAAATTTCAGAAATATTCATTTTTTGAAAATTTTCTGACGTGATTATATTTTCGGTATTTTTTAAGATTTAGTATGTTCCTTTTTTCGGCAAAATTACTTCATCCCGATGATAAATTTTGGAAAATTTAGTTAAAAGTTTCCGAAATTTAAGGCAATTTGAAGAAAATTCAGATACGAATTTTGCAATTATGAGTTACACTTACGGAATTTTCTGATACATTGTATCTGAAAATTTGAAAACTTTTAACAAAAAAGTTTTACGATTTGAGTAACGTCATGCCTTGGTATATATTAGAATTTTCCTAACAATGTCAATCAAATAATTAAATAAAAAGTTAATACTAATCTTAATATCGCCAACCTCAAAATAAGCTAACCTTAATATCCAATGTTGGACTCAATAGTACAGGTCAATGTTTTGTCAGCCAATATCCTATATCGTTATTTGTTGATAATATAGAGCGACAAATAAAGATGTACAGTTGCTTCTGTTGAACTTGTCCCCTGACCATTTTTTTAAGCCTTTCCGGAATATTCTTTCAAAGTATTAAATAGCATATATACAACAATTTGTTTTAGCCGCTAAGACCCAAAACCACACAGACAAGTTTGCTACATCGTGGTGGCATGTATTTACACCACTTACAAGCTTGATTTATCATGTAACCGTTTCGCCTTATCTCATCGCAAATTCGGCTCATCCTATCACAAATATGCCTTATCCCATCGCAAATAGTCCTTTTACTCATGGCATCGCACACATAATCATAACTTTTCGTTGCTAGCGTTTTGCTCTCTTTCCTCTCTCGCTTTAATTCTATCGATTGCCTCTTGAGCTTCCTATCTTTATGCTTGTCAACTCTTCACTTATCCTCAGCTAACAAAATTTAAATGTTCTTATTTTCTATAGATAATTACTCTAACACTTTCCCAATCTTTCTCTTCCCTTTTCTCCTTTCCTTCTTCCTTTCCAATTCCCTCAACCATTCCACCACCTCCACTATTCTCTTTACATTCAGGATCTTTCCTATTGTCATGCTTTTTTTTCCATAATATCACAATCTTTCAGATAATGTTTTAATATCTCTCTACCTCTCTCACATAACATGTATATTCTTTCCACCTCTCTACTCCACTATTTGTTCCACTCTTCCGTATTACTACATTTCACCCTCGCGATTACTTTTGCGATCCTTTTTCACCCTTTCTATGCAAATATTTTGCGATTTCCTCTCCTCTTATGCATTTATATTTCTTATTACACTAAGCTTCTCTTATCTTATTTTCTATTCCATCCTTAAAAACTTCATCTCTTTCTATTAACTCTTTTTGTATATTCATTCCCCTTCCTTGCATTTCCTTGACACATTACTTTCACCATTCACACCTACTGAAGTGCCTTTCCCTTTCTTTCATTCCATTATCTTCCCCCTCTCCATTTTCTCTTCCTTTCAAGCACGCTTACACTATAGTTCAGCCCTCGCTCTCCAGCAGTCTTTCTTCGTATTTACAAGCTATGTTACCTGTTCTTAGTTTTATTTTTTTGCTATCTACCTCCTTTGATACTATATAAAATGGTGTTTATCTGTCCAATCCTAGTATCTATCTAACGTATCTTTCATGCAACATTTTCACCTCCTCATACTCTTTCTAGCCGCATATCTTCACTCCATACATTAGAACACTCAGTACTAGCGCCCTTCTTCAATATTTTAATCTGCGCTTCTATCTCTTCATCCTGCAGCTCTTTCTCGTCTTCTTTTCATTCAATAATTAGACTTGACTTAACTAAAGTTACAGATGCAAACATTTAGCCGGGTAAATGCTCGGTATTTTAGGTTGACAAACAAGGCACTCGGACACTTTTGAAACTGGAACTTTGAAGAACCGATTTTCAAGAAAAACCTTTTTGAAGTGTAATAAGTATAATGCCAACAAAAGTGAGTTCCAATTAAAAATTTAAAATCAATATTTTTCATTCTTGTGCACAAAATCGCAAATATCTGCTAAACTACGATCGACAAACTGGGCCCTATTCTTGCGGGGTTAAAATGGTATATAAAAAGTTTAAAAAATGTGAAAAAGTTGTCTTTCTATATTAAAAAAAATCAAACATTTTTGTAACCGAAAATTTGTTTGAAAAGTTTGTTGGTAAAAAATTCTTTCAAGACATACAACAAAAAGCTTCGGAGTATTGTGCTGTAATGGGAAGACGATTTTTCTTTAATAAGATCAACTTCAGAACCTACTTTAACCCTAACTTTAACTTCAACTTTAACCCTGAAAATTCTATGAGGATATTAAAAAAAAAATTGTTTATTGGTATACCTTATATTGGAGGCTTCAAAGTTGACATTTCAGGTTCCACCCATAGCTTTTTACATGTTCTCAGAGGACTTATCTTATCAATTTTAGGATTCTGAAATCGTCATGTGTTTTTAAGATTTCATAGAAATTACCTTTTTTTATAATAATAATTGATTATGATAATCTACCTATCACATCAATTCGTTACAATTTGAGAGGCTTCGGAGTTGACATGAAAGCAAAGGACAGACATGTAAGCATGGTTCTTTCTGACAGTATCTATATTCTCTAGTATTTAAGGATTGCAATTTAAACTTTATCGCAAAACTCGAAAAAAAATTTATATAATTTCTGTCAAATATCAGATATGCGAGCACACTGTTACTGCTAATGAGTAAAGTAAGAGCTAAAATTAATCAAAACGGAACGAAAAAAATTAAAATTTTATCAATCTTCTTATTTAAAATCTTTAAAATCTGATATTTCTAAATTTTGTAACTTATTTTGTATTATATATGACTAGCTTCTATAAGACACAAAAACTAAGAATTTGACAAAGTTTGAATTGAACTACGAGCTGACGCTGGGAAAACTATATAATATCTATTTGTTCCTAAGATACAAAATTTAAAACAATTTCCTTAATTTTGTCATGATTCACCATAATATTCAAGTAGCTCTAAGTTCACGAAAAAAACGTTTTGGTGAAAAAAAATACGTTGCTCATTTTTTGCCTCGGAAAACAATACATCTCAGCCCCAAACCATTCCAAAACATCACCGGAGTGAACCAGCCCGATTTCATGCGAAATCAGTCAATAGACTCTTCAAAGAGAATTATTTTCAAAATTATTCTCCAGTTACAAAAGATTATCTTCATTTTTCTGGTCAATATGCTCTGCAGCTTGGTTCATTCTGAACAGTATGTGTGTGAAGTGTATGCTAATCAGCCACGCGAATGATGCTATTCCATTGAATCTTTTCGTGAATGCAAGCATTCCTATTCAGGAATCGCTGTCTTTTCTCCCTTTCGATACATCACTGATGATCAGAATCGGCATCCAGAGTGTACATATAGGCAGAATGTTTTGCTGTATGCATAAGCTCAACATAAAAGAAAATGGAGTATGCTTTCGGATTCAGAAAAAAATAGTGAGGCATATGCATGTTAAGCAAGACAATAGCGATGCTTGCTTGTATGAACTTACACGCTACATGTAGCCAAGCACTCAGAAGTAGAACGCATTACATTTTTTTTTCATTTTTTGAGTTCAACCGTTTTTTTTAAATTTAAAAACTGTTTAACGAATTTGTAAGTAAATCTTACGGTGGTCACAGTCTTACGAAAAAATACTATAGGATGATGAGCATAGGCCTATAATAAAATTTCTATACTGAACTTCTTATAATCTTTTCGGGATTCCAGAAAAACCATCATAGAAAATTATAAGAAAGTCAGTATAGAAATAAATAATTTTAAAATAATAAAGGTGGTAATGCAAAAGGTAGAGGAACTAGAAACGAATAATTGATTTATTCACTTAACGTTGGATTTCAAATTATTTCAAGGCATTTTTACAGGTTTTAACAATTTCAAAGGATGTAAAGGAACCTATAGGACTTCCAATTATTTCAAAGGATTCAGGGGATTTTACAGAATTTCATATGATTTCCAAATTTTAAGGCTGATTTCAAGAAATTTCTAAAGAAATTTGAAAAATGAATCAAAAAATTTTAAGGAATTTTATAAGATTTAATGGATTTTGAAGATTTTAAGTTTTTTTGAAGATTCCAATTAATTTCAAGAGATTAAAAAACTTCTAAGCATTGTCAAAGAATTTTATAGCATTACAAAAGATTTCAGAGGATTTCAAAGGATTTTACCAGATTTATGATATTTCACAGTACCTCCAATTACTTTAAAGGATTTGGAAGATTTTAAATATTTTAACCTATTTTTACAGATTAAAAAGATTTTCAAGAGATTTTAAACCCTTCAAGAGATTTCAAAGAATTTTGTAATATTTTTAAAATGTTAAAGTCAATTTTAAGGGATCTGCAGAGAAGTTTGTGAAATAAATAAGAGAAATGAAATTTCAAGAGATTTTAAGGTATTTCAAGGATTTTCACCGAGTATGAAGGATTTTACTGAATTTCAAAGATCTCTAGGGATTCGAAAGTTTTTCTTCAAAGAAATTTAATGTATAAGTTAAATTTAATTTGTATCCTAGGGAAATCAAACGATTTCTACTTATTCTAATGAATTTACACGTTTTTTAAATATTTCAATGAATTTTCAGGAGTTTCAACGAATTTATAACAAAATTTAGGGAATAAAATAAATTGGATTCCAAGGGATATCTACGTATTTGAACAATTCCAATAGATAATAAGGAACATAAAAAATTTTAAAAGATTAAAAAGAGTTTTTGTGATTTTCAAGGATTTCGAAAAATTTCAAAAGACTTCAAACTGTTCAAACATTTTTAAGAATTTAGTGGTATTTCCAAAATTTGAAGGTCGATTTTAAGGGTTTTATGCAGAACTGTGAAAAATAAATGAAATTTCAAAGAATTTTTAGGCATTTTAAAGGAATTTTACAAGATTTGAAGGATTTCATTAATTTTTCAACGATTTCAGAGATTTCTAGGGATTGGAACGTTTTTGTAGGAGAAATTTATTCAATGAGTAAAGTGGGAACCGTGATGGACGAAAGTAGGAAAGGAAAGAAAAGAAAAGGAAAGGAAACGAAGGTGAACATGGGCCACTGGAGAAGAAATAAACGAAGAGAATGCAGCGAAAAATTGGAGGAGAATTTAAGATGTATGGAAGAAGCAGTAGAAGATATAATAGAATAAAAAGGGTGATTAAGAAGATAAGGGCAGAGTTAGGACCAAAAGGAGAGGGGGTGTCGGTGAGAAAAGGCTGCTGGAAAAAAGGAGAAGACGATATAATAGAAAGAATGAAAAGGGTGATTGAGAAGATAAGGGAAGAGTCAGGACCAAAAGGAGATGGGGAATGGGTGAGATAAGGCTGCTAGGATGAGGAATCTAAGAAGGGTAAAGAGCGAATGAAGAAAAGTGTAAGAAAAATGGAGGAACGGGGAGGTTCACAAAAGGGAGTAAAATAGAAAAAAAAATGAGATAATAAAAAGAAGTTAAACAAAAAATGACAGAAGAAAAAGGAAAGGTACATGGAGGAGGCAGAGAAAGTAGTAAACAAAGCGAGGAAATGGGATGTGATAAATAGGAAAAAAAGAAAAAAAAAGGGCCATGTTTGAGACATATGGAAGAGAATATTCAAGGACGACTACATGATGAGACTATAGATGTTTGATGTGTTAGCCTGAGTAGACTTGTGTTATGGAGTGGAGATTTGGGGATAGAAGGAGTACAAGAAAGTGGAAAGTTTTCACAAAAGATTCTTGAGGTGGGTCATGGGGGTGAGTAGGAGCTGCCCAGAATATATCTTGAGAGACGAAATAGGAACAGAGAAATTGATGGTTAGGAAACTAAGAGAGCTTGTAAGTTTGAAGAGAAGCTGAAGAAGAGCAAAATTGCGCAAGCATGCCTAAGTGAAATTCGGAATAGAGCGATGAGAGGCAATGGAGGAACAAAAAAAATTATGTAGAGTGTGCGGTTATGAAGTGGAAACTTGGGTCAATATGTTAGAAGTGTGTACTGGGAAGGACGAGGAAGGCATAATTGTGAATGATTGTATGAGAGGAATTCTGGATTGAAATGGTCAGGGAGTGGAATGGATGAACAGACTGGAAGAACAGAGAGGAAACAAGGGCTGGGAAGCCAACATAAGAAAAATTAAATTAGGAAAGTATATTAGAAAGTAGAGAAAACTATTAATTTAAAATATGCTAAGAGGACACGGAAGCCCTGGAAGCTCGCTCGAGCGCGTATAGTTTGCAAATAGCAGTAAATAGCCGAACAATTAGAATTTAAGCTATATATTTAAGTTAGAATAAGTAGATTGAGGAGGCACTTATGTAAATGATTGTAAAGTGAACAAAAGCCGTCAAACCCGTTAAAGGGAGAGATTAAATACATACACTACATTCACTAAGCAGATAGTAGTTTCCACTATATAATTAGTAATTTTCTATTAATGTAAAATTTTTTGCTTTTCTCTAAGTGAATTACTAAGTGCCACTACCATTTAGAGAAATTTGATTAAAATCCTAATTTTTATTGTCAGAAAAACGGCTGCCAATTTGGTTAATTTTGAAGTATTTTTAAATTTAGTGTGTTGTTTTTGAAAACGAAAGAACTCTTAAAAGAATGAGAAAGGAAAAGTTAGTTATTTTCATTATTTGAAAAAATACGAAACATTAATGAATATTGTGCCAGTTAGAACAAAAAATTTGGAAAAATGTTCAGCACCTGATGCAGAAACTTCTTTTAGGTGACAAAGAACACATGCAGCGAATATTATGTATTCTTAACTACAGCTACAATAATAAACAATAAAAAGTACAAGTTTATTATTTATTTATTTAATTATCAATGGTGGCTACTTTCGAATCACATACTCATACATACATAGTTGCGGGACTGATAGCAAAAGCGGACTAAAAAAAAGAGTCCAAGCTAAACTGGGTTGATTATTATTTCTCAGCGGAGGAACGAATTAGCCTACGCGCTACGAGCAAAAACGAGTTAAATCTTGCTGATGTTTTTGTTTCGATCGCGCCTGGACGATCGATAATGAATAAAATTGAAGGGTTTATCTCCATAATTTAGAAGAAATAAATATATACTCCTGAGGTACATTAATGCTGCATTGATGCCTACAAAGTTAGATTAGAAAATTATATTATATTTCGAAAAAAATTAGTGATAATTATTTAAAAGTTTCATTTCATTTTTAATACGCATAATATTTTGCAAATAAATTATCAATACCATGGGGCTATAGAAATAATTTGGTTCCCATTGCGTGGAATTGGAAAACTAAAACAGGAGCACTAAATATAAATAATTTATAGACAAAAGGAGTTTTTATATGGAACTCATGAAATAGAAAACTGTATTATCATTGGAGATCGTAACGGATCGATCAGTTGAGAAATCATTTCACACATACTGTGAAAATGGAAATCTACAATATCGATTAAAGTTATATGCTCCAATACAGAAAATATTTCAACGTCATCTCAGACTAGATGGAGCTATAAATTAAAAAACATTTAAATTAAATTTATTCAGAAAAAAGATTTCTGAAATCATGAAAGTTATTAATTTTTTTATATTTCATAAACAAATTTTATAAGCTATTATAGATATGAGCTATATATTTAAATAAACCTAATCAAGAAATACACTGGTGGACTATTTTCCGATGTACTAGCTTGGTTCTTTCAACGTAATCGAATTTTATTAACTATTTTCTAAACCTTTAGGGATATTTCAATGACAATTTACAGTTATTATTTTTAAGAACAATTTTTTCAACAAATTTGAATTATCTCATATACAGGGTGTTTTTTTTAACTTGA
>CAKNWT010231690.1:0-17222 GCA_932066315.1 Andricus coriarius
TGCAGTTTTTAAGAAATATGATAACAAATTTTTAAGTTGTCTACTTGCTCGGCAATTATTGCCTTTTATACTCTATAGTAATCCATTCGCCACTAATATTTTAATATGCATTGAGATATGTAGTGAATATTTTTGATGGAAAATATTTTTTATCATAAATGATGCACGTTATTACGAAAAAGTAAAATGTATTTTAGTATAACTTTTTTATAGATGAACATTTTTGTGTGAACATTTTTATCGTATCTTTTGTTTATGTGAGAATGATTAAATTCTCTTATTATAAGAAGAAAATTATCCTGTGGATAGAACTTTCCAGCTCTTTATAAACCTTACAGCCTCTTTCTTATCAAAAGTTAAATTAAACAAAAAAATTTCAAAAAATATAATTTTTTTCCTTCTGCGAAAGGCTGTTTTTAACTCGCGCTCGATAATATATTTATCTTTCGCTCGACGATACATTTACCTCGCGCTCGGTCTTTGTGTTTCGCCCACATTGGCATCCAGACCTTTTAGAATTAAAGGTCAAATCATCGACAACTGTAATTCGGTGACTGTGAATTCTCTTTTGTTGAAGCTTTTTTGGCTTTAACGAACACATTCTCAGCACGTATCTCGTGCTTCGCACTCGATTTTGTAAAACATCTGATTTTTTCTATACGCATACTAGTGTAAAGTGGTTCTAAGCAAATTTATAGATATAACAAATTTGTAGATCTTTTTTGGTTGAACAACTTTTGTCTTTTCATTTTTTTTTGTCTCTTGTGTCGTTTTCCCAAAAATTTAATTTTTTTATTTTCATTCTTATTTTTTACGATTGAAAAAACCTACTCGCCCTTTCTAAACTTTTTTTTTCTCTCCTTGTGTCGTTTTCCAAAAAATTAATTTTTTTAAGGATATTTTTTACATTTCATAGCTTGTGTCGTTTGTCCAAAAATTTAATTTTTTTATTTTCAATGTTCTTTTTCATGAATAAAACAAAAACTACGTGTTAATAATTTATTTCATGTTATTGCTTCTCTTTTGATTGACCTTCGGGTTTCCTTGTTCATAGCATGGTCTCCGCCCGATGCTCGTTCTCCTCAAGGGTTTCCCTCGGTTTTTGAGTTTCGCGTGCTACCTTTTTCTTGTTGTGGGAACTCAGGCAGTAGCGTGGGGATGCTTTTTTCGAGCTGACTCGGACCCTTTTGCTGCTCTCTCAGTGTATTTCTATCAAGGTGTAGGCTTGTATGGCCATGTTTTCGGTAGTTGCGATGTTCAGTAATCAATTGTGCGTCTTCGAGATAACTCAAGCTTTCAAGTCCGTAAATTAAAGTCAGTGGCTCTTTAAGTCCTAATTAACTGTTTAGTGATTTCCCGACTCGATCGTCTTCTGGTGTTGCGGTAAGTGACGAGCCGGATGACGTATCACCTCCGGTTGTATCGGGATCGATCGTTCGGTGAACGATCGTGGTCGTAGCTTCCGGAGGCTACATCTGTACCAATTTTCACCAAAAACCAAAACCTTTTTTTGGACACCAAGGGAGTTCATTCATTGAATAGGATCGAGGACTCGTATCCTGAACTAAGTCGATACAAGATATTCAGAAGTTCAGGATCCCGGTGAGAAATCTTGTCTTGTTCATTTTCGTTGACTTTAACATGACTGAACATGATTCCTTCGGTATCCCACGCCAGTCCGTCATTAATTCATAACACTACGCATCCTATCAAAAAATGATTAATAACAAATTTGTAGATCTTTTTTGGGTGCACGATTTTTGTCTCTTTATCTTTTTTTGTCTCTTGTATAGTTTGACCGCAAAATGGAATTTCTCATTTTTCATTATTTTTTGTGTGATCAAAATTTCAATTTTCGATTTTTCGAAAAAATTCAAAATGTTGTTGTGATGATCTTGTAGGGCACTCTAAAAGAAACGTTTTTCTCCTCTAGACTTTTTTTCATATCGTGCGTTTTTCGGCCTGAAATGTAAATTTCCGTTTTTTTTTTTGGATTTTGAAAATGCTATAACTCTGATCATTTTCATTTTATCGAAAAATGTCATTAGGATAAATTGTTTATCCTTTTGAGTACTACTAATAACCATACATAGAACTTTCAAATCTTAAAAAAAGGGGTCTCAACAATTTTCAAAATGTGCTCACTTTTTGAATTTTCATCCAAAATAGCTGGTTAACGAAATCCTTCTTTCTTTTTAGGCCTTCAAAAAGTGTGCCAAAGCATAATCCAATCTGATCAATCTTTCGAAAGTTATCGTGCCTACACGATACTACAGACTACAGACAGACTGACTGACGAACGGACAGACAGACAGACAACTTCGTAAAAATCGTTTCTTCTTACTCAGGAGACCTCAAAACGTCGACATTTGATTCAATCTGCGAAAATCATTTTTCACATAAAACCAATACCTTCTCATCAGGATGAGAATGTAAAAATTCCTCCCTGATATATTCTGCGACTGTACTTGTAGAACGTGTCTAATTTTACATTATTTTTTTAATTTAGATAAGTAATAATACAAAAACGTTGCACAAAGTATTTGGTTTACGTTGCCGGACTTAGGGGGCTTCCATAATCTACGAGGCCTAATTTTTGCCACTTTTTGATCCCTCCCACCCCCCATGTAGGCCACCGGAGCATTCTCGTCGGGCCCGGCCCCCCCCCCGTCAGAGGGCTACGTGGTTTATGGAAGTCCCGTAATTGAAAATTCATGTATTTTGTTAAAAATTCATTTTTTTTTTTTTTTTGGCAAAGAATCAATCTTTCTGGTTTAAAAATCAACTATTTGGGTTAAAATTTATTTATTTTGTGTTTTAATATTTTTCGACTTATCATTGTTTTCAGTCAACATTTTTCTGTTTTCTGGCCATGCGTAGTTTTTTTTTAACACCTAAGTGTAAAACCACGTGGCTCGGACTCGGACCCCCCTCCTCTCCCATGTAGACCAAAAGTCGCTTTTTATATCTATTTTTTCATCTGATAGTTTAATTTTTTATTAAATTCTTCCTTGTTATCATTATTTAATTGTAGTTTTAAAACGTAGATAATATCTTCCATATGTAAAAATCTTAAAGTTTAACATTTAACTGCTCCATTTGCGGTTAAAAATTGATCTTTTTGGTTTTAAATTCAACTATTTATGCAAAAAAATTCGATGCGAAAAAATATAAACTACAAATGAATCAAATCAAATTTGATCTAACATCACATCCATTGTTCAAAGTACTTGGATGGAAATTTATGTCATTTGTCAAAAATTCATCTTTTGTGGTAGAAAATTAATCTTTTTATTTGAAAATTCAAATATTTGGTTCAAAACTTATGTGCATATTTCTTTCAAAATTCTTCTTCTCTCATAGAAAAATTATCTTGTTTGAAAATTGATCTTTTTGAGTGAAAATTTAAATATTTAGTTGAACATTCAACAGTTTTGTTGAAAGTTTATGTTTTTGTCTTGGAAATTCAACATTTTTTATGATATTTTTTTTATTGTTTAAAAAATTTATCTTGGTCGATAAATTCGTGTTTTTGATTTGAAAATAGTGTCTTTAGTGGATTTTTTCAAAATAGTGGCAAAATAGCGTCATCGCTTGAAAGAAAGTGTCAAATAGTATCAATAGTGTGTTGAGCCCGAGGCATGAGTTTGTAATTTGTTATTCTAAGGGCGGCCACAGCCTAATTTATTTTTAAAAAGTTCGTATTTTGAATGCGAAGTTGTCAAAAAGCAGATTTCCAGATAACGTCTCTCGAGTGCGAACCAATAATTTTTTATTCGACGTTTTTTGCAGCAAGACTCATTTCTAATCCAAAAAGTGACTTAAAGTAAATATGTGCATGAATAGTGTGCCTAATGTTTTTTTTTTTTAATTTTAAAACATTGCGAAGAATTCAATTCATAAAACTTCAAACAATTAAGGTTAAAATTTAAAAAATGGAAATGAATTGGAAAAAATTTAACACTCCAAAAAATTAATTGATTTAGTATTTTGTGGGTGATTCTAAAACCAATCTATTCAGATTATTAAATTTTCCAATTAGGAAAAGAAAAGAATCGAAAATATTTAAATTTTTTTCTAAATAAATTTTATAAAATTCAAACCATTCTTTTTACAAAAATTTACATAAAAAGAAGACTTCTTACAAGAAAATTGAGTTAAAATATGTAAACTCGATTTTTTTTAAATCTAAAAATTATTCATAAGCAAACCCTGCAGATTGGATAGAATCATGAGTTTAGTGTTTCCATTGGAATTTTTTAAATTAAGATTGAAAAGAAATCCATTTTAGCATGAATAACTCTTGCAGAATAAGCAAAAATTGAAATAATTTTTGCAAAATAAGAAAAAATTGATTCCCAACCAAAAATAAAAAATAAACTTCCAAAAAACCTCACTTTTTAACTCATTAAAGACAAGAATAACATAATGAAAAAAGAGGGAAAAAGGGAAAAAGTTAACCAAAAACAAACCTCTCATTTTTTCCTTTCTCCGTCCTTTTTATACTACGAGGGGACCAACATGTTTCGAGGTCAATTTAGACCTCTGCATCAGGGATTCTTTATAAGGAAGAACTAAAGATATTAAAAATTAATAAACCTGTAAAGAAAGTATTTAAAACAGTATTAATACAAAATTTGATTAAGTTTAATGTTATCAAATATATTTATTGAGAAATTGATTGTTTAATAAAGAAGAAATCTTTCTGGTATCTAGTCAAAGAAAATCACTATAACCAGTTAATTACTCTATTCCATACTTTGTTATATGTTGAGAGGTCCCTTTTTAAATCAATAGCTTTGTTTCCCTCTCTCTTTATAAATAACATCTCCATGAATTTTCTCTTCTTCTGATTTTTCTCATGATAAAGAATTTTAATATAAATCCAATTGAAATCATGTCCATGTGTAATTTTATGTTTAGAAACGACTGAGTGATATCTGGGACTTCTGTGAAAATTATTTTCATGTTCATTTTTCCTAAGTCTAAGTGCCCTTTTTGTCTGCCCTACATAAACTGCATTGCAATCTTTACAATTAACTTGGTAAATTAACCTTTTTTGTCTAGTGTTTCACATTTATCCTTTCCCAATTTTACAATCATATTGTTCTTAAAGGGAACTCTATAAACAGTATGAAAACCCAATTTTCCCAACATTGACTTCAAAATCTTCGAGATTTTACCAAAATATGGAAGAACAACAGTATTAAATGTATTATAATGTGCTCTGTCTACTTTGTTTTGATAATTATTTTTATTTTTAATGTAATTTATTCTTTATGCGCATGTTTTTCAATGAAGTCAAAAGGGTAATGGTTTAGAAAAAGAATTTGTTTACAAATTTAAATATTTTTCTCATGGAAAACTGGATGTGATAATTTAAGGGCTCTATCAATCAAATTTTCAATAATTCCTATTTTATTTTGAATAGAGTGATTTGAAAGAAAACTAAGTGTTCTTTCTGAACAAATAGTTTTCCTGTGCCAATCAGTGATAATATGTCTTTCATCGGTTTTAATTAAAGTCATGTCGAGAACATTTAATTTTCCTTTAGTTTCAACTTCAACAGTAAATTGTAATCTTAGGTGTATACTATTAAACGCATTAAGAAGGGTGTAGACATTATTTTTATGTACACTAAGTACTGAATCGTCTACATGTCTTGCATAAAAATCAATATTAAAATCAATTTTTTGGAATACTTCATTCTCTAAATCTTGCATAACAATTTCAGCCAAAATATGGGACAACACTGATCCTACGGAGTCCCAAAATTTTGTTTATAAAATTATTATTAAATTTGAAATAGAATGAAAAACATATTTTATAGCATTAAGAAGTTATTTTTTCGGAATCTTGGTATTAATTTCAATCAAATCCCAACGTTTATGTATGGCATTTTCAACTCTTTCATAAGGCATATTTGGAAACATAGCTATTACATCAAGAGAGACAAATATGTGATCAAAAGGATTATTACATAATCAATTAGTTTTAGCTAAGCGTGACTATTTTTAATTGATGTTTTTGAGATTTATAT
The DNA here is from genome assembly GCA_932066315.1 of Andricus coriarius. Taxonomy (NCBI): domain Eukaryota; kingdom Metazoa; phylum Arthropoda; class Insecta; order Hymenoptera; family Cynipidae; genus Andricus; species Andricus coriarius. The sequence goes on from CAKNWT010231690.1 coordinate 6,041, forward strand.
CGATCTTTAAATAATTTGACTCAATAATTCTTCTAATTTTCTGGTTGGAGAATCTATTCTTGAAATAACTGATCTTACAGGGTAGTCAATTTTGTGAGCTTTAATAAGGCCATAGGCTAAGGAGAGATTGGTACTCGTTGTATCAATATCACATCTTTCAATATTATTACCTAAGTATTTATTAGTTCTCATTCTGTTTAAAACATTCCTTATGAATCGCTACTGTAATACTTCCTTTATCTGATTTTGTGATGATTAATTCAGGATGATTTTTTAAGAAAATTTTTGCTTCAATTAAACCCTCATTCAATTCCTTTTCTAACAAAGTTTTTATATTATCATTATTTAAAAAATCATTAGATAAACCCACGGAGTAATTGCAATAGTTTTTCTTGCAACGATAAAAACTTAAAAAAAATATAATACTTATCGACAACGTGCGCTTAAGGCGACTTCAAGCGCATCCATAATCGTTTAAGGAGTACTGCTGAAACGATGATTGATGCTTGATTATGGACGCTTGAAGTCGCCTTCAGCCCACGTTGTCGATAGGTATTATATTTTTTTAAAGTTTTTATCGTTTCAAGAAAAACTATTGCAATTACTCCGTGACCTTCCAACCCAAAATTTCACGTAGAATCCGAATCTCAACAAGTTAAATGTTCATCTTCTCTTTTTGATGAGTTTTTCTTGCATGATACGGAGAGGATACGATGTGGATACTATAGCGATACGCTGTAGCGTATCCGTTCCGTTCATTCGGTCCGCTAGGGGGTCTGGTTGATCTTGACAAAGAACTGAGTGAATGTTTAAATGCAATTTTTGTACATCACCTTGCTCTTTAAGAATGTTTAAAAAATTTCGATCATATTTTATATTATCTTTAAAGGCATTTTTATCAAGTCTTGTTTCCCTTCCAAAACATTCCTTGATAATAAAAGAGGGAACTTGTTGATCTAATTTCTCTATAATTTGTTTTATCCTCACATCCAAAGAAGCTATCTGTGAATGGCATTCTGTAATAGTCAAATTCAAAAGTGTTGGGGTGTTCCGTTGAATGAGTTGAGGCGGAGTTAGATTGTGCACTATACTTTATTGTTCACTGTGGACTGCTCGAAAGCTACACACGTACTGAGGGCGTCGTGGCTCTCTCCACGGAAGAGAGTGAACATTCCGAGAGTGGGAGCAGGAGTGGGGATGAAAGAGAGGGAGAAACGGACGACGAACCTGCCGGTGGGCATCCACACACACCCTGATCCCACATCCCGTCCGCCTCGTTCCTTGAACGGAATCGAAACAAGTCCGCCCGCCGGGAGTAGCAAGTGGAAGATCTGCTTGTCCACGCCGCTGATGACGGTGCTGCCCGCCGTGTCAAGGCGCTTCGGGAGATTGAGTACCGCCCGCCGTGAGTGGTCCATCCTCCAGCTGTGGGTCAGCCGGCTGTCGGTCTTGGTTCTGCCGGTCCAGGGTTTGTGCGGGGCCGAGTCCACTTGGCTCTTTGTTGGAGGTTGTTTAAGTACTCACGGCTCCAGCGCGCCCAGAAGTGGTATCGGATGCCTTTGACTGAGGTCCAGTGTGTTGCGTGATCCAAGGGCTCATCCGCCATTGAAGGCCGCGGCATAGAGGTGAGTGGCCTGTCGGTGAGAATGTGAGCAGACGTCAGGACCTCGATATCGTCTGGATCGCCGGTGAGCGGCGTGAGGGATCTGCCATTTAAAACCCTCTCAATGTTAACTAGCAGCGTGGAGAACTCCTCAAATGTGAGCTTACGGGGCCCGGCGACTCGTCGCAGATGAGACTTCGCAGACTTGATCCCCGCTTCCCAAAGGCCGCCAAAATGGGGAACCGAGCGAGGGATGAAGTTCGCTGGACAAGGCTTCCTTCGACGAGACCCCAGTCCATCTCTGCGGCGCGCAACAAGCGACGAAGTTCGGTGTTTGCCCCGTGGAACGTTGTGCCGTTGTCGCTCCACATCTCTTGGGGTTGTCCGCGTCGGTCGGTGAAGCGGTCGAGTCCTCCGAGGAAGCTCTGCGTCGTGAGGTGTCCCGCGAGCTCCAGGTGTACCGCCTTGGTGGCCAGGCAAACGAAAAGGGCGACATAGCCCTTCGTCGTCCTCACTCCACAGCCCCTTGTTGCAAGGGTGTCGAATGGGCCAGCGTAGTCCACGCCGGTCCAGAAGGAGGCGGCTGAAGGAGTCACCCGGGCAGCTGGCAGGCAGGCCATGACTTGCTTCATAGGCCTGGCATTGGTATAAGCGTAGACCGTGCAGTCACGGACGCGTTTCCTGACATCTGCTCTTCAGTCGACTATACGGGCGCGTCGGATGGGATGAAGGTACGTCACGCGAATGCCGGCGTGTTGGCTCCGGAGGTGAGCCCAGTCGATGATAAGCCGAGCAAGGTGGCTACTTCTGTCCAGGATGATCGGGTGCTTCTCATAGCCGGTGTCGTCGACAATGGGCGCTAGTCCTCTCAGCGCGCTGTCACGGCGGATTGGCTGACCCCGCTGGAGATGTGCATGGATCTATCCGTCGGCGAAGTCCTCGTCTGCCACGCGCCATGCCTCTAAGGAGTCCGTTCAGTCTTGAGAATTTTTCGGCTGGATGCTCGTCGGTTGGCACCGCCTGGACGACTGCGCATCCCGGATTGGTTGGCTCGAAGGGTGGTCTGGGCGTGGAACTCGACGTTGTCCAGTCGTGAGTGCGCAAGGCGGCAGCGTCTTCCTCCAACGAAGCGGGTCCGTCCCACCATAGGCTGGATTGGGAGAGGCCTGAGATTACAGTGCCTCTGGTGGCGATATCAGCCGGGTTCTCTCTGGTTGGAATGTAGTGCCGTTTAGCGTCGGGTACTAGTTCATGAATGTGTACGACGTGGTCGTCCACCAAATTCTTTCCCGTCGGGCATCGAAGTGAAGCCAATGGAGCACTATCGATGACCATCGGCCAGGGGGATGTCCAAGTTTGCGGCTGCGAAGTGGAGAAGCTTGGCTGCCAGAAGAGCGGCTCTCAGCTCGAGTGGCGGGATTGTCATCCGGACAGTGGCCCTCTTTGACGGGAAGAGGCTTCTAATGGGCGACAACTTGAAACGTTTTAAATCCTCTGAAATCCTATTAAATTAATGAAATCACTAAAGTAAGTTTAAGATATATTTAGAAGTTTCAAAAACATTCAAAAATAATTTTAAACTTGAACATATTTTTAAAAATTGTTACCAAAATGTAGTCTTGGTTGAATATTGAACTATTTTGGTGAAAATTCGTCTTTTTCAAATGAATTTCATTTTTTTATTATTTAAAATTAACATTTTTTTAGTTCAAATATCATTTATTACATTTTTTGTGGAGAATTCATATTTTTGTTTTATAAAGTCCACTCCTTGGTTAAAAGTTGAACTATTTTGTTAAAAATTCATCTCTTTGGTTGAAAATTCATGTCTTCAGTTGAAAGTGTAACAATTTCGTTGAAAATTCGTCTTTTTATAATGGAAAATTAATAATCATGGTAGAAAATTCATCTTTTTGGTAAAAAATTCATCTAACCAGTTAAAAATTCCTCTTATTGGTTGATGATATACTTCTTTTTTCTATGTTATTTATATTTAATTAATGATAAAGGAGTACATAATGGATTTCTCATATCTTATTTGTAGGTGAACACTGCCATAGTTATCATCTCGAAAAATTGTGAATATAATTATAAATCAATTCATTATAATTGGCTCTAAAATTTGTTTAACACTTAACTTATTTATAAATTATAATGCCGTATTAAATTTTTTTATTTTATAAATGAAAAGAAATGTTATTTTTGAAAAAAATTGTGATTTGTTTGTTATAACATGTATATGAGTATATATTTTCAATTTAATAAATTAAATTTAAGAAATTTAAAAAGAATAAAAAATATAAAAAATGCTTCGATTTAAGTAGGTTTCAAATGAGTTTAGAAAAATTCTTAGAAATTTAAAAGAATTTCATGAAGTGCCGAATTCAAGATGAATTAAACAAAAACTAAGAAGCAATTTTAAAGAATACATTGAATTACGTAGAATTAACTTGAAAATGCCTTGGAATCTTTTGAAATACTCTAAAATATTTGAAATCCTCTGAAATCAATTTAAGATTCCTTGGATTCTTGAAAAATTTTGTATCTCTTTAAAATCAAATGAAAATTTAAAAAATAGCCTAAAATATTTCAAATGCTTTGAAATTCCTTCAAATTATTCAAACAAAAAAATTCCTTGAGGTGATTAGAAATTCCCCTGAATATTTCAAGACTTTTTAAAACTTTAAAAAACACTTTAAACTTTTTAAAGCTTTCGAAAATGCCTTGGAATCTTTTAAATTGCTGTAGAATATTTCAAATCGTCTGAAATCAATAAAATTACTGAAATCAAATGAAAAATCATTACCATATTAAAAAAAAAAATTTAAAAGTTTTCAAATCCTCTAATTTTCTTGAAATTCTCTAAGGCACACCTAACCTTTACAATTTTCTTCAAATTATTGAAATAAATACATAATTTCTTGAAATACTTTAAAGTTCCCTGAAATATTTCAAGCTCTTTACAATTTTTTTAAATTCCTTGAAATTATTGACATCTCTTTAAAATGCCTTGGATTCTTTCAAAATACACTACACTATGTCCAATCCTTTAAAATTTCTTTAAATTATTGAAATAAAAAATACTTCCTTGGAATCTTATGAAATTCTCTAAAATATTTTCCTAAAATATATATTCAGTTGAAATCTTTCAAAATCACTCGATATTTTTTAAATCCTCTGAAATTGAATTAAATTATTGAAATCAATTGAAAATTCCTTTCTATCTGTTAAAATACCCTAAAACATTTAAAATCCTTCAAAATCTTTTGAAATTCATTGAAATCATTTAAATATCTTGAGAAAGCCTAAGATTCTTCTAAAACACCCTATAATATTTCCAATCCATTGAAATTTCTTTAAATTATTGAAATAAATACAATCACTTGAAACTTTTCAAAGCTTTCGAAAATGACCCTGAATTTTTTTTTAATTCCTTAAAATTATGTAAAACTTTCGAAAATGCTGTGAAAATTTTTTGAATACTCTAAAATATTTCAAATTTTCTGAAATCAATTAAATTACTGAAATCAACTGAAAATTCCTTGGAATATTTTGAAATACTCTAAAAGTTTTCAAATGCTCTAAACAAATTTTAAACTCCTTTAAATTATGTAGATCTTTTGAAAATGCCTTGCTTTTTTTTTTGAAATCCTAATCCTTTAAAATCCCTTGAAATTGTTCAAACAAATATCTACAAAATCCCCTAAAATATTTCCAGTACTTTAAAATCACTTTAAAGTTTTTAGAACTCTTAAAAACTCCTTGCAATCTTTTAAAATTTCCTAAAGATTTATTTTAAATATTTTAAAATCACTCTGAACTTTTTAAGGCTTCCAAAAATACCTTGAAATCTGTTAAAATATCCTAAAATATTTCAAACCCTTTAAAATCTGTTGACATTCATTGCAATTATTGACATCTCTTTCAAATGCCTTGGCTTCTTTTCAAATGCCGTAAAATAAACCCAGTCCTTTAAAATTCCTTCAAATTATTAAAATAGACTTTATGGAATGGCTGCAGAGTGACAAATACTATGAAATTATGATATTCGCCTTCCAGTGGGCGAAGAGTTAATTTTTTTAAACTCTTATTTGCGGCATAAAAAGGTATGTCATAAATAGCTAGGACATGTTTTGAACAAAGTCAATAAAACATCACGTGAGAAGACTTAAAATTTATATTAATTACCTTTTAGTTACAGCGATTAGGGCAAAAAGGTGAACCTGAACATAACCTCGAAATAATGACAGACCGGCCCGGCGTGTTTATCATATTTCATATTGATTACAAAGATTGTTGTTTTGTTTTTTTCGTAGATCGATCCTAGAAGAAATACCCATCGGGAAATACAGATGAAATTGGTGCATTTCAGCTGGTGTATGTCACTCAACTTTATCTTGAAATTGGGGTTTTATCAACCGCTAAAATGAACTTTGAGACTCGTCGAATGTAGGGCAGGGTATATTCTAACGGTTAGTTGTAACTAAGTCGGTTGGTTGCAAATGAAAATGGTTGGTTCCAAAAGTCAAAAATGTTAGTTGTAAAAAGTAAATTTTGAAATTTACTTTTTACAACTAACATTTCTGACTATTGGAACTAACCAATTTTATTTGCAACTAACCGACTTAGTTACAACTAACCGTTGGAATATACCCTGATGTAGGGATGTATCAGGAAGATATCTCGCAGGGATATGACTTGCCAGAATTTGAATTGATAAAGTTTTTAGGAACTTTTTTATTTTAGAAACTGCTTTCTCTGGGCCTTATCTCAAAATTGGATGTGATCAACCACTAAAATGAATTTTGAGACTCGTTGATCATAGGGGTGTATCAAAAATAAATCTACAAGTGATATCTCCAGCTAGCATTTTTATTACAAATTTTTCCGAAATTTTTATATTTTTAAAATAGCTGTCTCTGGACCTTATCTCTGAATTCGGATTTGAGCAGTCCCTAAAATGAATGCTGAAACATGTTAATGATAAGGTTGTATCAGAAAGATATCTCGAAGTGACATGTCTTGCCTGAATTTTAATTAATAAAGCTTTTAGGAACTTTGTTATTTTAGAAATTATTTCTCTGGACCTCATCTCAAAATTGGGTTTGATCAACCACTAAAATGAATTTTGAGACTCATCGATGATAGAGGTGTATCAGAAAGAAATCTAGAAGCGATATCTTTAGCCAGCATTTTTATTACAAAGTTTTTAGAAATTTCATTTTTTTTTTTCATTGCTATCTCAGGATCTTATCTCTAAATTAGGATTTGATCGGCTCCTAAAATGTTTTTTGAGACATTTTGATGATAAGGGTGTATCAGAAAGATATCTAGATGCGATATGACTCATCTCAAAATTTGGTTTGATCAACCACTAAAATTAATTTTGGGACACGTTGATGATAGGAGGACTATTTCCCTGGACCCACAACCCACGCAAATTTAATGTTTTTTCGGCCAAATATTTAGTGCGGAATATGTTGAAATTTGTTCAACCAAAATTAGAATTTGTGCAACACCGGAAGTACCAGATTTCTCAAAGAAACACTTTCGGGGCCAGCGAAATATTTCGCTGGCCTCAAAAACTACCCTCTGCGAAGGAAACTCTGTGAGGTCAGAAAATGTTTCAAATGAAAACAATCACTTAGATCAACTTCAGAAAACTCTAGGTTAAGTTCACAAGCCCACATCTTGGAATGTTTTCGTTAAAACAACTAGGGGGGGGGGGGGGATTCTAAGGGTTGTTGCGAATACTATCGTTGGATTTAAAACTTAACATGGAGTTTTGTGAAGGTGATATGAGTGATTATTTTCACTTGGAAAATTTCCTGGCCTTTTTACTTGCAGACCTTTGGAATATTTTCCTTGAAACAACTAGGGGTGGATTCTAAGGGTGGTTCAAGCTTTTTGTTAGATTTAAAACTTAACCTGGAGGTTTTTAAAGGTGACCTCACTGTAAAAAAGTTTATTTAAATTTACATCCTGCGACGATGGAAAAAATTTGATTGGTGTAGCACATAGTAAATAAGCAGAATTCTGAAAAAATAGGGGAGACCTCCCTACAGTGGATAGCTTCCTACAGTGGACATTTGTAAATAAAAGCGAAATGCCTGAAGTAAACCTAATTTGCGGATTTTCTATGATTTATGTTTATAAAAATGCATTATAAGTCGAAATTTCATGTTATACTTAATTATAATAAAAGAAAGAAGTATAAAAAACTATTTTTGAGATGATCAAGAAACTTTGTCCTCAACTTCAGTAATTTTTTCCAAGTAAATACAATTTTTCAGAGTGATTTTGTTTAATAATATATGTTCCTTGGTCATTAAACTATAATATTTTTTACCCTGGAATCTTACGTTCTATGTAAGAAAATTATTATAAATATATTCCTTGAGGCTCTCATTTTCCTACTATGGATACCAGCTTCATCCCTGCAGTGGATTTTCAGTGAAAAGTTTTAGAGATGATTTAAACTCATATGACGCGGTCAGAGGAAAAGTGTGACACAGAGAGTTTTGGGGAAAAACTGTATACAATAAGTTCCAAGGAAAAACAGTAACCGAAAACGTTCAGAGGAAAAAAGGTAAACAGAATCTCGAGGTAAAAATGTTACTCGGAAATATCCGAGGAAAAACGTTATAGAAAATGTTGAGGGATAAAATTTGATAGAGAAAGTTCCGAGGAAAAACGTTACAGAAAATGTTGAGGGGAAAAATGTTATAGAAAAATTTCCGAGGAAAAACGTTACAGAAAATTTTGAGGGAGAAAATGTGATCGAAAAAGTTCCGAGGAAAAACGCTACAGAAAATGTTGAGGGGAAAAATGTGATAGAAAAATCTCATTCTCATTCGAGTTGAAACTCAACATTTCTCTTCACAATTAGCCATATAATACGAATAAAATATCACTTTTCAAATATCACCCCCATAAGTCTGTTTCATAGGGTCCCAAAGAAACCTCATAAGTGAAAAAATGGGTTTTGCGTGTTTTTGGCGCTAATTATGATTTTTTTGCGGTTTCTTTAATTCGAATTGTTTCTAATACATAACATATTACATTATACTGAAAATTATATATTTTAATGAATTGCTTAAACAATTTATTATTGTTTTTAGCAATTTTCTCATAGAATACAGATAGAAAGACGCGTTTTTTTCACAAATTTTCCATTTGTTGTCCAATTTTAAATTAGATGGAAGTGACAGTTCATCAATGTTAATAATAGTGATTGTTTAAACAATGTATTATAAATAGTAATAATATTATATTTGAATAATGCTAGAAAGATACGGTTTTTTTTCAATTTCTGGCTTTTTGTCAAATTTTCATTTAAAGTGACGTAATAATAAATTAAAGTTAACAAATCATTGCTTAAACAATTTATCATAATTATTAATAATATTATATTTGAATAATGATAGAAAGATGCGGTTTTTTTTGTAATTTCTGGATTTTTGCCCACTTTTCATTCAAAGTGACTTAATAATAAATTCAAGTTAACAAATAATTGTTTAAACAATTTATGATTATAAATAATATTATATTTGAATAATGCTAGAAAGATACGGTTTTTTGTTAATTTCTGGCTTTTTGTAGAAATGGCTTAATGGTATAATAATAAAATACAGTGAAACCGGGATTTAGCTCCCCTGGATTGTGCCCTTCCGAGAATTCACGCAGCGCAGTGGGAATACGTAAGAGGCGTTTGCGGGGGGATGTGCGGCGTGCACTCAAGCGTGAAAAAGCAGAGAGAGAAACAGGAGAGAGATAAAACAGGAGAGAGACCAAATAGTTCCGAGTCTCTGGATTTAACGTCAAGGTCAAACCCAAAACCGGCGCTAAATCCAGATAGGACTGTATTTTTAAGTCGCTGTAATAAATTTTGTAATAGATTTGAATAACGAAAATCGGCATAGTGCTCTGAAAGAAGCGAAACAAACACTTTGCAATCTTTCTAAACCGAAAAATTTCATAAATTTCCTGAAATTTAGGGAAATGTTTAAAAATTAATGTTGGGTAATTTATGGTAACTTACCATATTTACCTGTAAAATTACCATAAATGACCACAACATTTTATAAACTTCCGGAAATTTATGGAAATTAGAAAAAATTAATTTTGAGTAATTTATGGTACGGGGCCATCCATATATTACGTAATCAATTTTTCACCCATTTTTGACCCCCACCCCGCTGGTGTAATCAACCATAATCATTTGTTTGAACCTCTGGTTCCCCCCCTTGATTACGTAATCATCTTTAAGACTTATTAGGATACCTGATTTTGTAAACTTTACACAGCTCTTGAGACAAATTGTTCCTTAAAGACATTTTTTGATAATGTCAATGTGGAACAGATTTTGAAAACGCACAAAGCAATGTATTCACAAGAAAAGCACCTCTAGCGGCATTTTTTGATGCTCATACTTTTGCGCACTTTATCGGCGCTTTAGGACATTTTTTTCCATGCGAGCGAAATATTTAAAAAAGATTAAAGAAAGAAGAGATTTATGAAAATAGAAACTTAAACATATGATTACGTAATCACTCAAACAATACCCTCTGCCCCAATGTAATCATTCGTAACCATACACATGACCCCCCCCCCCCATGTTGATTACGTAATATATGGATGGTCCCTAAGTTGCCATATTTACCTATAAAATTACCACAAATTACCGAAAATTGTCATAAATTTCCGGAAATGTTTAAAAATGGTTTTTGGGCAATTTATGATAAGTTACCAATTTACCTGTAAAACTACCATAAATGACCGAAAATGTTGATAAACCGAAAATTTATGAAAATTTTTTAAATAAATATTTGGTTATTTATGGTAAGTTTCCACATTTACCTATAAAATTACCATAAATGACTGAAGACTTCCATTAATTTCCTCAAATTAGGCTGCACAGTCTTCCCCTTTTTTCTTAGTTTCCCCTTTTTTCTTGAAATTCCCCTTTTTTCCTCTATTCTAAAAAAACTTTCTCTTTTTCACCTTTTCGCTTTAAATATCCCGTGCAGAAATTGCCCGGGTTGGCCCTACTACAACAAGGTTTCTGGTCGGATCCCGGCCGGGCTACCCCTGGTTGGGTTTCATGGTCGGGAGCCGCCCGGTTATCGGTCGGGCCAACCCTGGTTAGGTTTCATGGTCGGGAGCCGGTCGGCTGTCGGCCGGGCCAAACCTAGTTAGATTTATTTGTCGGGAGCCGACCGAGCACTGGTCAGGATACTTTTTCGTAGAAATTGCACATTTTTCAAGAGCCGTGATATTATCAAAGACGCACTTACGGATTTATTAGATCAGTGAAACAGAATTTAGCTTTTTCAAATTCTTGAAAAAAAAACAACATTTATGTCTTCCCAATGTTTTAACTTATTAATTAAAACTGGTATCGATTCTGCAATATGTATTAGCAGAATTGTTACAATTTTTACAATTTTCTCTGTTTTCAGAAAATTTTTACCCTGTACACTTTCAAATTTACCGCCAAGCTCTTCTCTAATTTCATCGCGAGAATTTGATAACTTGATTTCACATTTAAAGTTCACCGTATTCGTTACGATGAGCCTT
>CAKNWT010231732.1:0-16010 GCA_932066315.1 Andricus coriarius
AAAGTGTCGAAATTTGAAAAAAGTCAAATTTATTTTTGATTTTCAAAAATAATTGTGAATTTTTACTTTTTTTCAAAAATTGTATTGACCTTCTAAAAAATGGTAAAAAAATCTATCAAAAACATTTGATGTGAAAGCATCAGGAAAAAAGTTAGGAATGTTTGAAAATAAGGCTTTCCATCATAAACCCTCATCTGACATTTAGCCCCTTCCCTCCGTCTATGCCCTTGGGAACCCAAACCATCCCACGGTGGGTCCCTCCTCTAACTTTCATAATCCTCCTTATTCCACGCAACCCCACCTATCCCTCAGAACTCTACCGTATCTCTCAGAATCTCACTTATCTTTCGTGCACCCCCCCCCCCCATATCTCCTTCGGGATCGGCCCACGGTGGTGAAAGTCTGAAATTTACTATTCAAAAAATGGTCTTCGCTCTACAGCTTTCACTTTTTAACAGACTTCAAAATTTGTTCAAAGAACTAAAGAATATTACATTCTTTATCCACAAATTTACAAAAAAAGTACTTTTTTAGGAAATATATTGTTTTTCTCAGCTTTTTACCCCTCACATATATTTGCAATGAACTTGAATATTAACTTCTGCATATAAAAATGGCAAATAATTTGTTTTTTGTACAATATTATTGTTATAAATAAAAAAATTAATTGTTTATTTGACTGACTAAGCTGCAGAATATTGTTAAAACTTAACATTTAGCTTTTTTAGAACCTAAGAATAAAAACCATTTTGGTTTCAGACTAGTGGATCAAAACCCGTTACCCCGTGGACAAAAAACAAAATTAATACTCTAAACATCTTTTTTCTCTGCAAAAAAATATTCTTTTCCATCTTATGTGTATCGAAACAGCTTATTAGACTATGTACAAATTGTGTACAAATATGTACAATTTTTCTATTCTTTAGCTTCAATTCTTTTTAACAAAGTTAAATGTTACTAATATATAAGATGAAGATTCATTTTTTATGCACAGAATAGATGAAAATTGTATATTTATTCACGTAAATTATTTATAAGAATGCTAAAAGTTACGTGTTACCAAAATTTTGTAGTTTAGTAGGTCCGATGAGCTACTTTGGAACATACTAGACAGCGAAAAATTTTTTGTCGCGAAAAAATGATGAAATGTTCTATTTGTTAACATTAATTATTTCGAACGAACTTAAATATTAAGTATTAACAAGTTTCTGAAGTTTAAAAAGCCTGCAAAAATATTTCGATAGACGTATAAGATGGAAAATAATTTTATTTCTCAAAACAAAAAAAAATGTAAATTTTATATTTGTCATCTTTGATCACTATTTAACAAAGCTAAATGTTAAGTATTATTTTTATGAAGTTTAATAAGTCTATCAAGCTACTTCATTATATATTAGTTGACAAAGAATTTTTTCCCGTGAAGAAAGATAGAAAATTGTTTATTTTTTATAAGATTTGTTTATAATAATAAAATTATGCAATAAAAAAATTATTTGCGTTTTTTGTATCCTCAAATCTGTCAATAATTGAAGGCTGTAGACTCCTTCTGAATCTTTTTAATAGTCCAAGCCATACACTTAAATTTTGCTCTAATTATTACAAAAGTATGAAAATGGGTATAAAGGTTCGATTTGACATTAGAAAACTGTTTAGAGCAGGTACAACACATTTTTTTAATTCTTTTCTTAAATGCTATACTTTTCAGCTATTTAAGACATTAAACTTTTTTGGTTCTAGTGAGAGATTTTACACTTTTTCGAAATCCGCCAGAACATTTGAAAAATGTTGAAAAATCAACAAAATAGCGGCGATTTTTCTGAGAATAAATCATTCTAATTTTTTTAATGCGCAAGATGCGAAAAAAGTTTACACGGCCAAAGTTGTTCCCCTTTAAAAGATATACAAAAAGTTTCTTTACACTTATCGATATTTCTCAAACTACTTTTTCGTTATTCAAAAAATCAAATATTTTCAAAAAATGCATAGGTATGTATATGTTTTGAAAATAGTGGAAAATATTGAAAAGTGTTAGAGGATCCTTTTGTTCAAATAAATTTTCAGGTATCAGACAATATTAGGCTTACGGAACCCTCTCCTTAGGCGAATGCTGCCTAATTTAAGTAATACTAATTTTTTCAAATGTTTTCTAGGATTATTAGCTACAGGGTAGACATAAATATGAGGTTTAGGACCAGCAGTAGCAGCGGTCTTCTACTCTGGAGTGGCCGACAGTCTGAACCTTCAGAGGATGAACAGTCAAACAATGATTTTCTTTCTCTTGGCTTGGACCAGGGATACCTCACTTTAGCCTACAATCTTGGATCTGGAGAAGCCACACTTAGATATAATCTTACTAGATTAGACGACGATTTGTGGCATCGTATCAGAGCCATTAGGCAAGTCCCTTTTTCTAAAAAAAAAATCTTATACTTAGATCATGTCTCATAAACTAAGGCTCTTATTACATTCTTATCATTTTTTTTTTTTTAGAAACGAGCAATGGTCATCCCTTATCGTCGACAGCGGACCCGGCATTTCAGTATCATCTCCAGGTCAATTACGACAATTAAATACCGATACGGGCCTCTACATAGGTAATTTTGATTTTCAAGCTGTTACCGACATATCGAGTATTCGAGGGCTTGTGTCCATGCTAAATTTAAAAGTTTAAAGATTTAGCATGGACACACGCCATCAATGACTTCAGATGTATGTAAAGATCGGTAACAGAAATCTTTAATTATAAACGACTTGAAACAACCAGTGAAACAAAATTGTATTAAATGTTTTTTTAGGAATTAACATTTTTGCATATAAATTAAGGAATTCATCTTAACGTTTTAATTTTAATTGTTTAATTTTTAAAATTCCAGTCTGAAATTATTCAATTTTCGGCATTTCCAATTTTAAATTGTTCAATTCGATAGCTTAATGTCAAAAAACCTCTCTCGGAGTATACGTCTAAAACATTACACGCGGCAAACAACACAACAGTTTAGTAATTAATACTCTCTGGTTTAGTATATTACATATTTAAAATTATTTTGAATACACTTGTATTCCTTTGAATTCAGTTGAATTACTTTAAATGTACATCGAATTCCTTTGAATTCTTTTGAGCTCTTTAAATTCTATTTATTCTTTTCTTTATTGCTTAAAATCTTCTAAGTTTCTCTCAATTTTCTGGATGATCTGAAGTCCTTAAATTCGTATAAATTCCATGAATTCCTTGCATTATTTTGAAGTCCTTGAAATTCCCTGAAATCGTGGAAGTATATGAATTTTTGGCATTTGTGCAATTCCCTGAATCATCCGCATTTGTTGAATTTCCTGAATTCTGAGAATACCAAAGACTTTAAAATAATGCAAAGAATTCAGAGGAATTCAGAAGAATTAAGAAAGTTCAGGGATTGCAAAGCATTCAGGAAATTCAGAGATTGCAAAGAATTCAAGGAATTTTAGGAATTCAGACAATACAAGGAATTTCAGGGATTCAGGATATTCAAGGAATTTAGAGAATTCAGAAAATTCAAGGAATTCACAAAATTCCAGAAATTAAGAGAATTCAAGGAATTCTGATAATTCAAGGAAATCAGAGAATTCAAGAAATTCAGATGATTCAATAAATTAAGAGAATTCAAGGAATCCAGATAATTCAAGGAATTCTGAGAATTCATGAATTTCGGAGAATTCAGAGAATTCATCGAACTGAAATTTTTTTAGAAATTCAGAGAGTTTAGGGAACTCTGGTTATCCAAGGAATTCAGAAGGATTAAGGATTTTAGGGAATTCAGAGATTTTTAGGAATTCAAGAGTTTAGGGGATTCCGGATATTCAAGGAATTCAGATAATTCAAGGAATTCAGATAATTCAAGGAATTCAGAAAATTCGAGGATTTCAGAGAATTCATCGAACTGAGACATTTTTAGGAATTCAGAGAATTTAGGGAATTCTGGTTATTTAAGGAATTCAGGTGAATTATGGATTTTAGGGAATTCAGAGATAATCAGGAATTTCAAGAATTTAGGAGATTTCAACTACTCAAGGAATTCAGGATAATTAGGGATTATAGGGAATTCAGCGAATTCTTAGGGGTTTCGGAGAATTTAGGTGATTTAAGGGATTACAAATTAAATGAATTTCAGGAAGTCAGAATATTCCAGGAATTCAGGCGATTGAGAGAATTGAAGGAATTCCGATTATTTAAAGATTTTAGTTAATGCAAGGAATTCTGTGATTTTCAAGATATTCAGAGCAATTAGAGAATTTCAGGTATTCAGAATATTCAAAGAATTCAGGAATTTCAAAATATTCAAGGATTTAATGGAATACGGAAAATCGAAAATTTTCAAACAATTCAAGGAATTCAGAGTATTCAAGTTATTCGGGATATTGAAGGAATTCAAGGATTACAAAGCTTTGTATTTAGACAATTCAAGGAATTCCGAATATTCAAGGATTTCAGGGAATTCCAAGAATGCAGAGATTTTAGAGCATTTCATGAATTGAAGCAGGTCATATAAATAAACAATTTCAGATATTGACAATATTTAAAAAAAATCAGGAATTAAAAAATATTCAAGGATTTCAGGGAATTCCAGAAATTCAGAGATGTTTAGGAATGTAGAAAATTCAAGGAATTCAGTGAATTACGAATATTTAAGAAATTCTCGATATCCAAGGAATACAAAAAATTTCAGGGATTGCAATATAGAATTCCGAATGTTTTGAAATATACTTGAAATTATTCTAAATAATATTCTAAACGAGAGAGAATTAATGACTAAACCTGTCTGTTTTTTGCTGCATATAATGTGTAATAAAAACGGGGGTCTAACTCAAAAATCAGAGTTGATCTTGTAGACGTACTCTCTGAGAGAGTTTTTTTTTTAACATGGAGGTATCGATTTATTAAGACTTATTCGAAATGGTCATACATTAAAATATTGAAAAATTATAAGCAAATAACTTTTAATGTTTCATAGTCAGTTTAAATTTATTTAATTTCATGCGGCTAACCACTCTGGAAATCTGGTTTTCGGCAAATCTTTGAAACCTTTTGAAATATTTTGAATTCTTTGAAAAACTTTTGAAATCTTGTAAAACCTTTGAAATATTAAAAAATATAATTAAAATTTAATTTCAAGGTGGTGCACCTGATATCGTCAGGATGACAGGGGGGAGATTCAAAAAAGGAATCGTGGGCTGCATCAGCGACCTGGTCCTCG
Organism: Andricus coriarius; assembly: GCA_932066315.1. Taxonomy (NCBI): domain Eukaryota; kingdom Metazoa; phylum Arthropoda; class Insecta; order Hymenoptera; family Cynipidae; genus Andricus; species Andricus coriarius. The sequence goes on from CAKNWT010231732.1 coordinate 5,229, forward strand.
AGTCCGATTTTTCCGTGGCACTTTCACAGCCAGAATCGGCAATCAACACCAATTCGTGTATCCCCTGAGTAAGTCTCATTTCGCCTCCAGGCGATCAAAACCTCGGGAAGTGGAGCTAGGATATACAAATTTTTGGATTGAAAAAACTCCAGAGAAGAAAATGGGAACCGAAGCTGTTTTAATTTTGTACAGATTCCCTCGTCGCCATTGAATGACTTAAATGTTACCAAAAAATAGTCAGCGAAATTATTATTATATTATTATCATACTCTCGACCTCCCCCTCTCTAATTTCCCCTCGCAACATTTTTCATTCCATTTTTTCACTTTAGATTTAAGGTAGAAAATTAATTTAAAAGTTGAGTAGTGAAAACATATCAAGAAACTTTAGCACTGCCGCCAGAGCATACCTTAGAATAATTCAGCTCAGTGGTTCTATTCTAAACATAGCTTTAAGTAAATTAATTTAATTTGTTTACGCTTTTTTATAACTTGGAGGGAAAGAAATTTCAATAGAATTATAAATAGCGATGGGAATAAAAAATGTTGCAGGGGGAGTTATAAATGGGAGAAATTTAGGAAAAGACGAGTTGGCCTAATTATTCTGGAAATAATAGTAGAACCCCTTCGCGTCAATTTCCTGGCACCAGTCCGACCGGAGCTCTCAACTTTTAAGTGTAAATACCCGAAAAATGTGATTTTTTTCTTCGCACTATCTGAATTTTAATTCAATTTTCGAATTACATTCAAACAATTAAAAATTAATTGTGATCCGAGTCGGACATGTAAATGTGTGTAAAGATTTGCAAGGGACGGACCAAAGTTACTTATGATCGATAAGATTGATCAATAAGAAAAGCCGCCATCATAAAATCCTTGCATTAGGCAACTAGTCGATTATTCACAAAACTGCAATAATAATTATAATCAAAAGGAATTTCTTAAGGAGAAGAAAGAGAATTTTATTTTGCTGGTCGGCCCTAATTTTTGAGAAAATAATCCCATGTGTATAATAAATATACTATAGAAAAGTTCTGATTTAATGTATCAGGGTTAGTATAAAATTTGTAAACTGGTGGGGAAAATCGCAGGTCAATACGTATGCACATCATATCTAGAAAAAAGAGAAGAGATACTACGATTTAAAAAAATTAGATGATAACGATAAGGGGTCGCTCCAAAATTACATAAGGTTTATTTTTGTTTATTTTTCTGAAACTACTATTGAAATTAAATAAATTAAAATAAAAACAGCTTCCGAATGACTTTGAATATGATTTTTTGAAGAGATTTTTCAATTTCGTCTCTTTATATTAAAAAATAATAAATTGATTCTCACGGGTAAAAATGGTCCTTACGAAATTTATGAAGGGCCCCTAAAATAATTTATGGACGTCACGAAAGTTATTTTAAAGCCAAGGTGTAAGCACTATTTCCAACACATCGTAGAAGCAATGGGCTATAGTCAATTTTGTACGAGTGTTATTTTCTGGAAACTATATTATAAATATACAACACAAATATAAAGTATACATAAATATATATATATATATATGCACTGAGAGCTCGATCAGTGATCACGTAACTAAAAGGGGAAATAATGAATAACAAAGGGAGAATAAAAAATTTGTATTGGATAATGAAACGTCGTCTTAGAAAATAAAAGTAGGTATATCACCATGTGTAAATGTAGAATTCTAAAATCTACACACGTTCTTTTCTTATTTCACGAGTTTGTACGAGGCGACAGCCTTTTGCAATTGTACGAATGTGTGTTTGTGTATATACATATAAGTCTCCTTAAAGCCGACTTGAATGCAAGGTTTCAATAGAACGATTTTTTGTTTATTTACTTCTGTGAATTAGTTCCTTTTTAAATGTTAATTTGGAGTGATAAGGAAAATGGTAACAATCAAGAAGATCATTGATATTTATTTTATGAAAATATTATATTATACTACAGTGGTATTTCTATGGTAGCCGTCTAAACTCTCCAACCTCGTTTTGTGCTGCCCCGCAGCGCCACGTACGCGTACTTACGCATAGCGGCGTTAGGTGCCAGCAGAAAACGAGATTGGAGAGTTTAGACTGCTAACCCCAGATTTGAGAGAGCATGGAGGTACCGAATAGAAGTTTCATATCCGGAAATCGTTTTGTATCAATTTTTTTTATTTTAACATTTTTCTTTTAAGAAATTTTGCAAAACAAGTCCCGTTGAGATGTGTGCGTATATTGTACAGTTTGCATAATCAGATAATCATAAGATACGATGTATTGCATCTAACGTATGTGTTAATGATGAAATTGCGTGATATTAGCGATACACTCAATTTTTTAAATTTTATAGATGAGATTTTGTTGTCTCTTTTTTATCACTGATGATTCACAGATCTTGGGGGAAAATGGATCTAAAGTTAATTTTGTAAATTTTGTTATTTCAAACTTTCGATTTTTGATTCTTCTATCTTTAAATTATTTAAATTGGAATGCTTACTTACAAATATCAAAATCACCTAATTTTCAAGCTTTCAGCTTGAAACCCATCAAATCTGAAAATTTACTATTTAAAATAATTCGAAATTTAAATTTCATCTTTAAAGGTTTTTAGCTCGAAGCTTACAATTTTGTTCATTCTGAAGTTTTTTAGTTTTGAAATTACATTAAAGGTTTTAAGCATTGAAGATTTCCAACATGGAAAATTTCTACTTTTACGTTACAAAATTTCAACCTTCAGTGCTTCCCACTATGAAAGCTTTTTCACTATTATTGAAAGTATTTCAATTTCAAAAGCTTAAATTTCTTATGTTTTTGAGTTTAAAGATTTCGACTTTGGAGGGGCAAAATTTCAGTTTTCAAAACTTTGACATTTAATCTCTATCGGTTTTAAAATCTTCGAATTTTAACGCAGTCAGTTTTAAAGCTTTCGACCTTAGTAACTGGAAATATCAATTTCAAAAATTTGCATAGCCTTTTCGTTATTTGAAGACTTTCACTTTATAAAAAATCAATGTTTTATGTTATCAATTCTAATTTTGTCAAAATTGAAAGCTTTTGACTTCGAAAACTTAATTTCAATTCTTAAAGCTTCTAATTTATAAAAACTTGAGTTTCGAAGCCTTAACTTTAAATATCTTCAAATTTAGACACTTTCAATTTTTAAACCCATCATATTTGTAAGCTTGAAATAAGAAATATAAGAAAAACAAATTTTATTTAATATTTCAATGTTAAATTTTTCAAATTTGGACACTTTTGATTCTAAATCTGTTAAATTTAAAAGCTTTCGACTTCGGAAATGCAAAATTTCAATGAAAAACTGTATACTTTAAAAGAATTTTGATTTGGAAGCTTCCAATTTTTTGTATATTGTTTCAAAGCTTTCAAAGCTGAGTCAAAATTTGCAAATTTTACCGTTCAGAGCATACAAATTAAATTGAAGTATTTCGTATCACAAGCCACTTTCTAACTTTCAGGAGGCAAAATTTCCATTATTTTAACTTCCAACTTAAAATCCTTAAATGTATATGATTTCGACTTAGAAATAGTCAAAATTTTTACAGTCAAATTTGTTAAAGTCACAAGTTCTAAGTTTATAAAGTTTTGTAGCTTTGAAGTTCAATTGAAAGCGTTAAAATTTCAATTTCATAAACCTTAAGACATACAAATTAAAAAAAAATGATGCACCAACAGTTTTGTAAAAATTAATTTTGAAATTTTTAATTTGAAGAAGTTATAATTACAATTTTCTTAAGCGGATTCATCGAAAATTTTATTTCTAAATTATTTATCAGTCTCTTAATTAATAAATCACTTATCAAATTAAGTTTATGAAATAAATTAATGTCATTTTAAAAGTCTCTTAATTTGCAAATCTTAACGTTGAAAGCTCGAAAATGAAATTTAATTATTCCAACCGTTACGAAATTTGCCCTAAGACTAACTACTTTTGCAATTTCAATTTGAAATATTGAAATTTATATCAAGTTTTAGGATTAAGTAGCTAGGATTGTTTAATATTTTACACTCGCCCCATTTTTCCCTGGAGAATACCGTTGGCTTTTTTTCAATATTATTCGGCGTACTCTACAAATTATACATGTGTGATATGAAATCACAGTGACGGGAAAAAGAGAAATTCGATAAAATAGCAAAGTATGTCAGCCCAGTTGGGAGCTGAATAACAAATTGTTGTCTCCATCGAAGAGGGAAAAGCGTCTTTTTACATCTGTCGTACGATGCCGTCAGATGCAATTCTAATGAATAAGAGTGCCAGTTCCTCGTGGTGCTGCTTTTTTCCATTTCTATATTTCGCCAAATGAATAAGAAATATAAAGAATAAATTTAGAAAATCACGAATGTCATATGACAGAAGGGATTTAAATTTACAAAAGATCTCTCAAATGAAATCTCTATTCCAATTTGCAACCAAAGATTAAAGCATTCCATTTTCCATTACTCTCTAAAAATTAATTTTTAATTTAATTCTATAATTTAAATTTTTAATTAGATTTTTACCGCACCTGGTTTGCATTTCATTTATTTCTATAAATAAATTGTAAGCACCGCGATAAGAGCTGCACGCAACAAGGCTGAAGTGAATACTTGATACATTTTATTCACTAAAAATTAAGCTAATCCCTGGATATCACCTGACACAAAAATGGAAAGAATTAATATATTGAACAAAATATCATGCTTACTGATATAGAATATAAATGTAAATGATAGATAATATATTATTACTGATATTGATATATTTATAAAAGGTGTTTCCTCGTTTCTCAAATCACGAAAAAGCAAAACTCGTCGGAAAACGACGCTTAGTTTCTCCTCTCAAGTCAATTATTAAATAATCCATTTTATTTAAAATAACACACTAAAATCCACACTTTCAGCAAAAAGCAAAAGCAGCTTCATATTCGACTTTTTTACTAATAAATATAGCTTTTTTAATTCCTTCTTTTTTGTTGAAAGTAAAATGATGTTATCAATAGTTAATTAAATTCCAAGAATGAACTAAACATCGAAATTTCGCGAAGTCTTTGTGCTTTCGAATTTAGTTTTCCTTGGAGAAACTCGCTATAAAAAGGGCCCAGGTAAAGGTGATTCCTGGGCCTTGATTGAATAATTTTTCTGAATGCAAATAATTATAAAATAAGAGCAATCTAAAGCGATTTGATTTCGCTTAAATAATTAGTATCAGAAAACACCCTGTACAGTGATGCTAGATCAACTATTTCTATTATGTCCATCTGCAAAGTCTATTAGAAGAGTCTATCCTACCACCCTGTCCTTTTAACCCACGTGCACTTCCCGTATGTGTCTTTATACCAGATTGTATGTGTGTGCATCTTAATTGAGAAAAAGAGAATTTACGTATTTATTGACACCGTTTTGTGGAAAAGGATGGCAGCAGAAGTCAACTTTTATTATGGAAAATTGTCATTTCCTTGTCAAAGAATTCAAATTTGAAAGCTTCAATATTTAAAGCATTTAATTTGAAAATTCGAATTCTTTTAAATTACAATGTAATAATAGGAAGTGAAAGGTTTAAAATTAAAAGCCTATAAGTTTGGAAGCTTCGCCTATAAAATTTGTTAAATTCAAATGCCTTTTTATATAGAACTCCAATTTCAGAGAGCTTTCGACTTTAAAGATTTCAAATTCGAGGTCTGAAAATTTGAAAACTGAATTCTTCACAATTCAAAAAATTGAATTTAGAGTGAATTCTGGTATCGAGTTTTCAAATTTGGGGGTTTTCGTGTATAATATTTCAAATTTGGACGTTTTCAATTTCAAGGCTAGTAAATAATTTAAAAATTTCGTGTTTACCTTCAAAAGCCATAAATTTTTTTTTAACTTTTAAATTTTGAAGCTTTAATATTTTGATAGTTAATTTTTTTAAATTTTTGAATTTTGAATCCTTTAAATTGTAAAGCTTCATGCGTAAAATCCTTGCATCTTTAAAGTCTTAAAATTTGGATACTTTTTAATTTAAAGCTTTTTTGAAGTTTAAATCTTTGAATTTACCTTTTTCATATTCTTTAACCATCGGATGTAATAAATTATACATTTGTAGACCTTGAACTTGAACTTCCTAAAACTTCTCATTAAATATTACTGAACAAATACATTTTTATGATTCATCAGTATAGATTGGTGTCATCCTGTTTGTTGAAACACTTGTACGTGAATAAATTTAATGTATATCCAAGAAACTACGTCTGCATTTAAAACGAGCGATTGACTAAATTAAAAAATTATAAGCACGTGAATGGCATGTTTAATGTAAATTAACCAGCGCAACTTTCTCTACGAAGTCGAGAAAAAAAAATTGTCTTACTTTACGAATTATTTAAATAATTTCATCCTGACGAAAAAACTTTATCGCATTTTATAAACTTGTATAATTTTTTCACTATTCATGAGGATCTTAAGATCCGAAAAAGTTATCAAAAAGAAAAAGTTAAAATAAATAAATTTTTAAATTGCAGAAAATACTAGGAAAACTGATCCAAGTATTTTCGTCAGGATAAACAAAATAAATGCTTTACAATTTCGTTTTTTAAATCAAGAGTGTTGACTCTGCTTTAGAAAAAAAATATTGAAATTGATACAAAGATTCTATCTTCAATAGATTTTCTATGCCCTTGAAACAAATTTATCTTTAAGAGAAATCTATATTAGCACCAACTGTTCTCCTGTAAATAAAATTCATTCTTTTTCGATTCACTTCTCAGTTTCGCTATCAGCTTGAGGCTTTTTCAACATCACGTTTCAAATTTTCAATTAAGGGCATGTAACACTTATCCGATTCCTACCTTACCGTCCCATAAAGCCGCGGACAACTAGCCACGGCTAAATAGTTCATAGGCAATAAGGAACGTTTATCGTTCATGTACTAATAAATTTTTATAGTCACAAAAAAAAATTGAAAAAAATTTTTTTTTTTTATAATTATGAAAATATAAATTGTATAAACGATCCTTAGTAACTTCTATTTTATTGCCCAAACTTTCAACTCAATACCTCATTTCGTGTGAACGTGGGTTGTTCCAAAAAAATGTCGGTAAGATATGAACAGGATAAATGATACATGCCCTTAAAAAAATTTCTTTTGCAAGGTTCTAATTTTTTTCTCCTTAAAACAGAATTACTTAATTTTGTCTTCAAAAATAAAATCTCCAGCTCTGTTACATGTTTTTTCAAGGATGATAATTTAAAACCTATAATTTTCAAAAATCGTGATTTTGAAGAAGCACAAGCAAACGCCGTCCTCTTAATCCTGTACCTATTACGCGTTAAGCCGTTCCAACACACGCAATGATTTATTGAAATAAATGTATCTTCGTACAATGCTAAGAAACCCATGCAAACTGCGAGAAGGTGTGTTATAGTCAGCATTGTCTAAACCATTAATAAAAGAGATTTTGTAAATCAGGTAATCTCATCTTTTACCCACAATTTGCTAAATTATTTTTCAAACAGACTTAAACCAATCCTAGATTCATCTTCCCCAGCATTTACCGATACACAGAGCATTTGAGGGTTCGTCTCCGAGCTATTCAGAACGACCGATTACTTTACATGATAACAAAGGTCGGTAACAGGAATCTTTAATTATAAATTACCTAAACCAAATAGTAGCAAAATTTTTTATTAATACTTATCTGAAATGGACGATTATTTATTTATTAAGCAATTTTTCCAATAGTTTTAATTTTATATTGTCCAATTTAAAAAGTTCTAGTCTAAAATTATTTAATTTAAACACTGTTAATTAAGAATTTGTATTTATAAATCTGTTGCATTCCTGATTGTTACATTTAATCTTACCAGGTTAAAATTTTCATTTAAACTGTTTTTATTTACGATTTATTAAATATAATTTTTTAGAAAAGTTAAAAAATTTAATTTTTTTAAAATTTAAAAACATTGACAGACTTCAATTTTAAATTAAACACTTTTGAATACTATTAGTATTTCAATATAAATTATTTTGATTTTAAATGGTTTATTTATAAAAAATTTAATATTCTATCAAACGCTTTCTATTCCAAATTTAAAAATCTCGATCATGATGAAATATATGATTTAGTTCATGCTTGGTCAGAATCAAATATCTCTGATTCTTCCTACAAAATAGACGAGTATATTTATTCATATAATTTGATTTAATCTCATAACTTAAATTAGTATGAAATTGGTAATGAAATAGTACCAAGTTGGGGTACACTTCTGAAATGCACAGACCTAAGAATAATTTGAAACTTCGTAAATCTATGTATTTTGATGCGCTGAGTACGAATATGATACTGAAAATAGCTGCAAATTTGATTTTCATGGTAAAAACCATGAAAAACTCATAAAAGTGATGGTTTTTCACATTTATTGCGATAAATACACAAAATTTCAGACAATTTTTTAGACACAAGTCAATCCCCGAACCCGGTTTCGCGGTGAGAGAGATGCCTGCAGGGTCGAAAGTAGCTTTCTCAATCATGCGTGACCACCAGAAGTATAGCGAGAAAGGAGCAGTGCGCGGGTACTCACGCGCGTATACTGCGTAATATTGTGTATTCCAATTAAAGATGATTCACACGGCCCTGACTGTTTACGTTTGGACGGTCTGGACTGAGTTTTAACGACAAGGCAAGCAATGCCCGAAACCGTTCTTCATTCCAAGTTCCAGTGTAGGTATAAATTTCCTTTTGTTAAACATGATTTATTTCAAGAATTTCAATTAAAAAATATTTTTTTAAATGTAAAAGAGATTCTAATTAGAAAAAATCTGCCCGCTGTGAGAGCACATTCTCATTGCGGACTTCTCTCGCAAGTTTGAGCGCGCCTAGGCGTTTCTCGGATCTCGCGCTCGATCAGGTGTTTACCTCGTGCTTGGATACTTTCTTGACTCGCTCCTCGGGCTCTTATTAGTCCACAATATAATGCATATACAAAAGCTTACTTGCAAATATTACTAAAATTCCGAAACCTCTACTTTTAAAGAGATAATTAAATTTGTTTTGATTTTGGATTAAAAAGAAATTTAATTTACTTGTGGCTCTTCTCGTTGCAATACTCATGCTTCGCGCTCGAGTTTTTATATGTATTTATACAATTCTCTTAAAAATTATGTAATCACAATAATTTATTGTATATGTAGTATAAACACCCCTGTAAACATTTTCTGATCTGGCTTTGGGAGAATATCATTAAAATTACTCTTAATTTCTTTTGTGAGAATCGTTTGGCTGAAAATATAAATGATCAATTTACCAATAGAAATTTCAATGTTTGAAAGAAACCCGTGAGTTTTATCAGAAAAAGGCTAAACGTGATTTTGTAGGTCTTCTTAAAAGCAACAATTTATTTTTTGGAATCTTTTTAATGTCGCGTAGTTTGGCCAGAGAATATGATTTTTTTAAAAGCATTATCACGATTGAAAGAAAAACTCTACGTCTTATCAAAAAATAGACAAAATAAATTTGTAGGTCTTTTTGAGGTGAATGTGTTTTTTTATTTAACCTTTTTTTCGTATCTCACATAGATTTTCAAGCAAAATTTTTTAATTTTGCATGATTATAAAGTTTTAAAAAAGTCGTGTAAGCTTTAGAGATGTTAAAAAAAAATTAAAATGGAGCTTTTTTTTACTTTGTAAAAGTTCAAACAAAATGTAGATTTTTAAACATTTCAAGAAAATAAAAAAAAATTGCTTAAGATTCCTGTGAAAAATTTTAATTTTAATTATTTAAAAAAAAATGATTTATAAAATAAAGTTAAAAAAATATTATAAAATATTCCTAGAAATATCAAAAAAATATCTGGGAGATATGAGGATGATCTTTTTAATTTTGAAAGATTTTTCTGAATTTGAGGAAAAATTCGAGACAGTTTAAAAGATATTTAGGAATTTCCGAAATTTTGAAGCGAATCGAAATATTTAAAAATTTGAAAAAATGTTTTTTTCATATCGAATACAAAATTATTATGATGCAACATTAAAAAATGTGTGCTTACTAAAAAATATTTCCTAATATCTGCCAGCGTTATTGAAAAGTTAAAAAAATAAAACCTTTATGAACTTGCTTTTGAAACATTCCGAATCTCTACCGAAGTATTGAGTTTGATAATTCAGTAATCAATAAAACTATATGTCTCTGTAAAATGTGCGTAAGCTAAAAAATATTTTTTAACATCTTCCGGCTTTATTAAAAAGCTAAGAAAAAAATAAAAACGTTATGAAATTGTTTTCGAAAAACTCCGAACCTCTACTGAAGTCATGAGTTTCATAATTCAGAAAAAATAAAATTATATACCTTTAAAAATGTATGCATGCTAAAAAATATTGATTTATATTTTCCGTAGTTTTTGAAAAGTTAAAAGTTATTTTAAAATGTCATCCCGCCGCGCGGGAACATTCTCATCGCGCGCTGGGCGCGCGGCTCTCATGATTGAACGCGCCTAGAGCGCGCGAATGTTGGTTCTCGCGCTTCGCGCTCGATAACGTATGTCCCTCGCGCTACGCGCTTGGTGTTTGTATTTCCCCCACATTTATGCACAGACCTTTTGAAATTAATGACCAAAGCATCTACAACTGTAATTTGGTTATTGTGAATTCTCTTTTGTTAAACCTCTTTCGGCTTTAACGAACACATTCTCATCACGTATCTCGTGCTTTGCACTCAATTTTGTCCAGAACGTGAACTTTTCTACATTATGTTCAACACTTTCATATCAAAGGGCCTAGGGGGATAAGCATGTAAAAATGGCCCCCGCACGTATC
>CAKNWT010231946.1:0-13076 GCA_932066315.1 Andricus coriarius
AGTCCTTTTAAATACCTATTACATCCACTTAGAGAAATTCCGTACAAAAAATGTAGTGTGTTTTAATGTCCGTCTAAGATCCCCTTAGATCCTCTTCAGACGGCAATTATATAAGTCATTTTTCCAGTAAACGCAGCCTGTTAAATTACTGTTATATCTACTTAAAGCAATTTCACCAACAAAAATAATTTACTGTTTCAATGCCTGCATAAGATCCCCTTAGATCCTCTTACGATGAAAATTCTGTACTTGGTCGGTTTCCCAATAAACGCAGCCTCTTAAATTACTGTTAGGTCCACTCAGAGAACTTCCGCACCAAATATTTTAGTGTTTCAAAGCCCGTTTAAGATCCCCTTAGATCCTATTAAGACGGCAATTATATCCATAGTAACTTTATCAGTAAACGCATCCTCTTAAATTCCCTTTAAATCCACGTAGGGAAATTCCGTACAAAATAATTCCGCGTTTTAATGTCCGTTTCAAATCTCCTTAGATCCTCTTAAGACGGCAATTATACACTTCGTAACTTTTCCAGTAAACGTAGTCCTATTAAACTCCCATTAGACCCATTTAAAAGAATTTCTCGAAAAATAATTTCGCGTTTTAAGGTCTACTCATGTCCCGCTTAGATCCTCTCAGAATTATGTCCCTATTAAATTCCTATAAGGTCCCTTTAAAGAAATGTTCAAAAAGTAATTTCGAATTATGATTTCCACTTAGGTTCCCCGTAGAACCCATTACAAATATTTCGCGAAATTAACTGCTCAACCAGTATACCCTTAGGAACATATTACAACACATTACTTTTCACGATTCCTCTTTAAATCCACTTAAAACTCGAACTGCAATCTTAGAGACTTCTAAAAAGATCCTAACGATTCCTAACGGGTATTTTTACCAGGGATGAGAATAGCCACCGTATAAAAAGTGTTAGAAAAAAAGTATCCATTTCACAACAATATGGACCCTGCCTTTTTCCCTCCCAGCTATTGACCTGCGGGAAATCTAGATATTGAAGTGGATCGTCCATAGATATTAAAAAGAAGATTTTAACTGACAATATCTAAGATATTAAAGGACAGAATCTAAGATATTCAAGAATATTTTTTATTTATGAAAAAATTGCCTGTAAAGCATGTCAATTTCTATAAAATTCAAAAGGATTTTATATCGTAGCCCTCTGTTTTGGATATCCGAATCCTCCAGCAATTGCCTTTTTTTGTTAAATATTCAATTTTCGTGTAGAGCGGATAACAAGCTGTTCAAGACTAACATACAAGTGACGCCTGTAGCGCCGAGTTCTCATTTTCTTGAAAAAATTATGATATCCATGTCAAAAAACACTTGATCCATTTTCCACAAAAACTTCTAACGGAATATATATCCGAAAAACCACAATACGCGACGATTGCTCAAGATACGGACAAAGCGAGGTTAAAATCTTTTTATCGCCACGCCACACGTCTGTGACATTGCTACGATAAAATTTCGCTTTTTCAATATCTTAGATGTTAACGGTTAATATCACACATTTTATACTTTCAACATAAACAGATATTGCCCTGTAATATCTTGTATATTAAATAGAAGATATTAGATATTATGTCGTAATATCTATATATTATGGTTAAATATCAAAGTTTTGAATATCTACTTTTCAATATCTATTTTACTCCATGCAGCCACAGTTCAAGACTGCGCGAAGAACTTCTCCCACTTAGTGTGCAAATCGGGCACTTCGCGTCTGCTACGCAGGCACGAGAAATCGAACTTCGCACGCAACAGTTTCAAAAATACCAATTTGCCATTTGTATGACTAGCTTGTTTCATATGAAAAACTTATTGGTACATTATTGAAATTATTTTAGAAATAAAGAAATGTCCTCTTTATAATTTTATCAAATAAATTTATGTATAAGAACTATAAGACAGGAATGTCCACTGAAAGTGCAAAAAACTGTCAACTCGTCAAGCCCCACTCTTCCCACCTTCGGTAGAAGAAGAAGAAGAAGAAGAAGAAGAAAAAGAGAGAGAAGAAATCTCCGAGAAGCAGGCGGAGAAGGGGATCAATAACAAGTCAGGACAATCACTGCGAACTGTTCGTGAACATCCCTGAAGTAAAATTACATGAGCAGAAAGTAGAAAGTCTTAATTGAATTAAAAATATAAATATAATATTATCAAATTAACTATCATATTTTGGAATAATTGTAAATCCGCACATTATTATATTTTAATAATTTTGCTGATAAAGCTGTGATGAAAAATACAATGTTGTTGACTTTGGGGTCAGGTAAACTGAATACAGTTAAATTGTTACAAACGTTTCGGCACATAATGATGGCCCTCATCAGTGGATTTTATTCATTCTGTCACAAAAACCACTATCTTTTTCTCCTCTTGATTTCCTTTGTCATCGTTAGAGATTTCTCTGTAGTATTACAGAAAATTCCAATCAATTCAGTAATGTCAATCCTTAACATAAATAAAATTATATGAAAAACACAAGATCGAAACTTTCTCTCTTATAATAAAACCTAATACTTACACCTAAAATAAAGACTAAAAATTCAAATAACGAGCAATACTCAGCATATTTCTAAATTTTGGCACTAAAGGTCAATTTTAATTATAATATACAATAGGATACATTACAATATTTTCTACCTTACATCTATCGCCACGTTTTCTTATATTTCCTTTGTTCTTATTTATTTTTTTTTCTTTGAAGCCGAAGTACTTAATGGTTCCATAACAGTACACAATTCAATGCACATGTTTACATAAAAATAGGATTATTGTAACGTGCGTGCTGGATTGCATACAATCATGGAAGCTGAAATGAATACTTTTCATTGAGTGAAAAATTAATTACACGCTAGCTATCGAAATAAGGATAGCTTGCAAAAAATTGGAATGTACACTTTTTGTTTATCCACCAAATAATGTAAAATAACAATTCAGATTATAGTCATCTATCTTTATTGATGGACATTTTTAAGCTGACTTTGAAAGCGTATAATGAAATCAGTTTGAGAAGTTCTTAAATATAAGAAGATATTTTATCATGTATAAAATAACGAGGTGCCTATACTGAGTCAGAACCCGAAATGACTCTGAAGGAAAATTTTCTGAAGCATTTAATTAGAAAACAAGAATGGATTTAGCCGTTAAATTTCGATCATAAGTCTGCAATAAAAATGGCCTTTTTGTATCAAGAAATTTCAGAAATGTACTCAACATAAAGTCGTCTTCACGTATCCAATAATTCTAAGCACAAATTTTCAGGAAAAAACTCTGATATATAAAAATATAGTAGCGAATGTATGACTTCAAACACTTCGAAGCATGCCGTCAATTATGTCATGTAGACAAAGGTATTAATGTCATCGTCATGCCTGCGGATATATTTATGCTCTATAAGCCACTCAATTTGTTCTTTAATCATCTTTTTACTCGGCAGAAACATGTTCTTGAGAATGTCGACTAATTCAGTTTGCAATTGAGCATTGTTGATCTTCTTTCTCATCTTGAGGATTTTAATTATCGCCTCCTAAAATTAAGATTGCTAGTTAAGTACACATTTCATCAATTAATATATAATCAAGTGAACACCTTGAATGGAAAAATGAAGTGTCTAATTTTTGCATGCAAGTGAAGAGGAAACAATTTAAAAAAATAAATCGGTGTATATTCTGACCAATCAGTGTACGTCTTTGATTTAGTGAATGAGGTTCTCAGGAAAAAGTTGATAAATCTATTTCAGTTTAATTTCGTTTTACAAATGAAAAAAACCTTCGTAACATGAAACATGGAGTGAATATATTCCAATATTAACTAATTGGATTGGTTATTTTTACGCAGAGGTAAGGAGGAGCTTATTCCCGAACCGGCTGCATCCCTGGAGGAGGGTGTTCACTTAGCGCGTATAGCTTTAGCGTGCATCCCACTGATACAGAACCGAACAAGAGTATGAGGACACCTAAAAAACTAGCAAAAAATTTCCATCGCGAGACGAAGTGATTTTACAACAGTTCGTAACTTCAAAACGTATAATAATGCATTATTACGTCCAACCAATAATCCATATCATGGTAGAAGCAACAGTAACAGTAGTAACACTAATAACGCAAACAACGTCACGAATTCTGAAAATAGTTTCAATAATAGAGAAAAGTTTTTAGTCTTGCCATATACAGCAATCTACAGCAATAATTTAAAAATAATGTTTGAAAAATTAGGTTTTAAAGTTGTTCTACGTTCTGATCATGATGGTTTTAAATGCTTTACCAACGGTAAAGATCCGTCGAGAAAGGGTTTAAAGACACATACGATCTATGGTGTTAACTGCATGGTTTGTAAATGTGTTTATATTGGCCAATCAGGAAGAAATATCGATACCAGAATGAATGAGGTAAGTAAAAAACAAAGACTATTCAAGGAAATATTTCATATAGCAAAGAATAAATTTTCGGTTTACAAAAGAACTGACATTGAAGGTCTGAGCGGCATATATTTAAATTTAATTAATAACACTAATAACTGTTGATTAATAACACCAACAGCTATTGATTCTGTATAATAACTGTTGTTCATAGAATTATTTTCAACTTAATATGAATTGCGATATCTATTTTATAATAATGTAAACTTACATACTTCATAAACCAACTATATGGTTACGATAAGATAAGAAGAGAGAGTCCGGTGTCCTATCTCATGTATATCGTAGGATATATAATGCGGACACATCAGACCAATTGAGTAACGAATCAAATTATCCTGTAACCACCTTGTATATACGACATTAATGTTCTGTATCTAAGAAATGTCATTTGCTCTTGTTAGGCTGAAAGGATAATGTGATGGCCCACCAAAAACTTTTATTTTTAACATCATGACAATGCCAACACAATACGCAAGTCATTTTTATATTTATTTTTCATCTTTTTAACGTTCACTGCATTTTTTTTTGTGAAAAAATCTTAACGTTACAACAAAAAGCGGCTATAATGACTTGCTCCAAGAGCTTTCTCAACCCGAAATCTTATGATTTGATTCATTAAGATGGTAAAGGATTTTACATAAGACAATTTTTATTTTATTTTTCATACAATGTGACAGTTTTTATATTCTTCTGTGTCTAGACAATACATATTTATAACTGAAGAGGCCCTTCGTCGAAGGGCGAAACGCATATCGTTCGAAAATGCGACTTTGCCGACCGCAATCTGATTTTCCCACTAAAGTAGTCCGGCTATTGGACCGGTCACGTTGAAACGTCATAAAAATTAGTTTTTTCTTACAGAGAAATATGTCCTCTTACGCATAATGCCCTTTTTAGGGGCCCTTTCCAGGTTACAATTTGAATTAACTCTGTATAAAGTCGTATCATAAAACATGGGATCTTATGGAGAGGCCTTTCGCGGGCTCCAAAAATTGTTAATTTCGGTTTTAAAATACGTTGAAAATTGTCAGAAAAACTGTTTCAGTGACAGAAAATATAATGTGAAATTTGAATTACTGCTCATTTGTACTTGCTACCAGGGTATTTGAGGTTAATTTTAGCAAAACATACATGACGAGAACGGTGTGGCGTTGACTAAGGTTGACAGCATAGCTTCTGCGATTCATTTTTATTTTGGTTATTTATTCTTTTTATAACCTCACGCACCTTTTCTCGCCGTTTGGCTTCCGATTTCTTAATTTTCCGTCCCTTTTTATCTCAGGGAGACATGATGCCGCTCTTCAACATAAATGTTTTGCCGGTTTATTGCAGGTTATATTTACGTACTCGACTCGAGACAAATGAACATTTAATTTTACATTTTGTTGTTAAATAACAATATTTTATTTATATTGATCAGTATGAAAATTTAATACTCAATTTATTAATCGATAAGCTGGCCAAATTTTGGATTTAATTCCAAATACCAGAAAAAATAATGGACGTAGCTTTGAGTAGCTTTACCAGTAGCCGGACTACTTTAAGACGTGATGACTTTACAGTCGATTGTGATTAAATTAAATTTAACGGAATTACATATGTTCAGTTGCTATTGTTAAAAGAGATTTATAATACAGATTCTTTCGACATTCTATCTGACTTAAGTTTTTTCATTCATTATTCATCAAATTCATTGCAAAAGGTTGTTAAATCCAAAGTATTTCATTTTTGTAACAGTAGCAGAACCTTTGTTTGCATCGCTTTGTTTGAAGAATTATCTTCAATACAAGTTTGAAATTAATATTACAGGGGTCTTCAGATCGGTCCTCCCAGCCGTTCTAATCAAGAATTTTAAGGAATTTACGGCTACTATGAGGGTGATCAATTTTATAACGCTTCTGATTACTAAGAGAAGATTATCTTTTCCTCTGCGGGTGAGAGCTCTAGGGAGTGTGGTGTTGACGTCCCGCAGAGAGTATTCTGTCTCAGATAAAATGCTAAACTAGCAATCCTGGTGGTGGTCTATCAAAAAACTGGTCAGAGATTTTTAGAGTGTGCTTTATCTGTGCCATAGAATCGGCATTCAGAATTCTAGACTCGACAGTGAGTCTTGTTTTTGAGGTACATGGGTTGTACTTCTATCCCGGTACATTTGGCAGAGGCTAACGAGCCTCCTTTGAGTCTCAAGAGGGCCTATCTTACGGACCGATTTATTATCAGAAACTGCTGCTGGAGAAACAATCTTCTTTAGTCTGTTTAACACCTTTGGCTCGTGTTGGAGCGTGCAGAGATGGTGCGCCAGAGTTTTCAGGTGAGCATGTTTTCATGATAGATGAAAGGAGCTTCTGCACGAGATCGGCATTGATCAAGAGTCGGGTTGATCGATTAAAAGTTATGCTCACCCTCAGGAGGCCTTTGGGAGACGCATCTCTGCCTCCTACAAATACATGCTAAAAATATTCGAATTTTAGGCTGTATAAACGTTGTATGTTGGCTCATTTTTTATAAACCGACTTTCTTTTCAATATTCTTGTGAATATAAGTTCTTTTTTCATCACGTTGGTGCCTCGATCGTTAAATGCTTTTAATTTTTTAAAACACATCAACTAAACTCCTGGCATAATAGACTATAGAGCAATTCCACGTCAAATCCTGTGAAAAATTTCACCTATTGCTAGTAATATTGATGAAAATTCTAGTATCCTTTCTTTTGGGCTTTGAAAGAAAAACACTCACATATTTTTTGAAAAATTCAAAAGATATTCAAAATTGAAAAATTTAGTCCTTTTTCCTTTGAACTTTCATAACAATGCTGATTTTAATAATATTGAGGTGTATTTTTTAAAAAGTATTCGTAATAAAACGCAGTTTTGAAAACATATCTTTTAGAGAACACATTTTTTTAAGCTTTTGGATTTTTCAAACAAAAAAATTTTTTAATTGAATTTCTGAAAAAAATCCACTTTTTATTTTCTTTAATTTTCTTATAGATAGCTAGCAATATCGTATACAAACTCTGTAAGTATCAAAATGGGATCTCCTTTAGTTTTCGAGAAATAATTAAAAACGAACGCCGAAAAGATACATACGATGTGAAACACCATGTAAACAATAGACGAATAACAGACAAATATTATAATCGTATGCACGAACTACAGAGTTTAGAATCTCGGGCGCTGGGCACACTATGACATGGCGTACGTTCTTAATTATTTATCGAAAAATAAGAAAAATCCCATTTTGATATTTACAGGGCTTTTAGAGGACATTGTAAGCTGTCGATAAAAAACAGTGAGAGAAAATAAAAAATGGATTTTTTTCAGAAATTCAGTTAAAAAATTTGTTTTTGAAAAATCCAACAACTTTTTGAAGTTTTTTGTTTAGAAAAATATTTCTTCAAAACTGCGTCTTATTACGAATAATTTTTAAAAAATACACCCTAATAGCATTTAAATCAGTAAGGTTATGAAAGTTAAAAAAAGGACCAATATTTTCAATTTTGAATATCTCTCGAGTTTTTTGAATTTTTCAAAAATTATTTTAGGGATTTTTTTTCAACAACTAAGAGAACAGATACTAGAATTTTCATCAAAATTACTACCAATAGCTGAAATTCTTCACATGATTTGACATCGCATTAATCTATAATAAATAATCAGAAAAGTTAAGTTATTTGATCTGCCCTATGTAAAGGTTAACATGAGGAAATCAGGTCGAAAGTATATCGAATGTGAGATTACTTTCGGATAGATTTTTTGATAAAATAAAATCCACAACCATGATGAAAGAGTTTGATGGAATTACTATTTTTAGCCAAGTTTTTTTTTCTGTTTTCCAGTATTTCTCTTGTAATTATTAGAAAAAATTAAAAACACATTTTTAACTGCTTTCGTCGTAACCTAGAGATATAATAAATAAATCAAAAACAAAGTTCGGTTTCAACTTCAAGTAACAAAATAAGTCATCGTTATTTTTCTTTCTTATGGCAGCAGTTTAGCAGTAGAACAACATGACCTGCGAATTTTTGGTCGACTAATGTACGCAGTTGCGTAAACGTCTAGCCACGTACGCATTGCATTTCAGGATGACAGAACACACCGAACAAAGAGTGTGTATTAAATATCGACAAAAACTTGGCTATTCATGTTCAGAAACAATCGTTATGATACGTAAAATGTATGGTGATGAGTCTATGAGTGATACTTGAATTAAGGAGCGGTTTAGGCGATTTTAAAAGTGGTCGTACTTTATTGGAAAGTGACCCACGCTCTGGTAGGCCCTCAGCGGCAAAAACACCTTAAAATGTGGAACGACAAAGGTGATGTGAACCATGAATGTACTCCAAAAGGTCTGGGCACCTGCCCATTCATCGCAGCTTATTCAGCGATTTCTGATGCAACACGGCCTTATACAACTTTGGCAGCCCCATACCGTCTCTAATATTTGTTTTCCTTCGTAGAAATGATTTTCTGATAACACACGTACTGAATGATCGATTTTTGAGGCATGTATAGCGTGTGACAAGTGACCAACTGTGAAATCGTGATAAAAAGCAGTTTCAAACAGACTTTTTCTTTCCGTTAAACTTGCGCACTTTGAGCAGCGTCACTTTTTCTAGTAGCTACGATGGCGCACTTTAGGCAATATTATTTTTATGGCTGCTGCGCTTGCACTTTTCGATCCAAAATTACTTTACAGCACTACGGGAATCCCTTATAACAATAAAAACTCACTACTGGCTTTACGAATTGACACTTGATAGACTGATTGATATCATTTGAAAATTTCCAGAGATTTTTTTTTCTTGTTTTTCAATTCGAAAATTCTCTGCATGTGTTACAGGAAATATCGTTTGAAACAGGTGCAGAAAGTAGACAGTTATCAACTCTTATTCAACTCTTATTGTGTTTACAATATGTGCAATCTGCTCATCTTTGGCTCGTTTCCGGCAATAACGGAGTAGTCCGAGTAAATTTAAAGTTAAAATGATATCTATTTATATATTATTCAGAGTAATATGTTAACTGCAGTTCATAGCGGCCTGTTAATCTCAATAACAGAGCGCTGATCAGTAGAGGTCAGGAAAATGACGATCGAAGTTTTGATCTTCACTACTATATTTTATCTATCTAAATATTCTATGCATTCACTTACATGAACTCGCGATATATTTTAGCATCATTTATGTAACCCACAGATTTAAAATTTAATAAGTAAGATTGTCAAATACTAAAAATTTCGAACAGTTACCGTGTCACAAAAGGAAAGCCAAGACAGCAACCTTTGTCTTCTTCTGGGGGTGAGTAGTTCAGATTTCTCTCACTGTGGCATTGTCTTTTTATAAAACATTAGGCTATGTCAAGTATTCCTTCCAGTAAGGGAAACAGGGGTAGTGATTTATTCAATGGCTATAAAATAAAAAAAAAAGGTTTCATTCTTCCCCCTAAAATTAGAAAGTTAAACAACTTAATTGTGAGAAATATGATTTTATATTGATTTTATGCACATGCAATCACATGCAATCACTCGCAATTTACCGCGTAATCACTTGAAATCGCCTGCAGTTACTCGAAATTCACCGTGAAATCAATTGAATTCACTTGCATTCATTTGCAATCCGTTTAAATCACACGCAATAACTATTTCGGTTTTAAAATTCGATTTTGGAGTAACATAAAGAAAAGAGACTCGCATAGAAAAAATAGATATAGTAAGGATATAGTTACTTCCATATAACTTTAGAAATAATTAAAAATGATTTTCAACAAAACCTAATTATTTTACAAACCAAAAAATCTTTACATTTTTGAACATTATGAGTAACACGTAAGATCAGCAATATTCTCTTTAAACAGATTTTTAAAATCTTCGACATTTTTGTATTTTTTGCATCTCGAAAAAGAACTGAAAAACCAGTTCGAAATGCGTCGATGCTTTATTATCAAAAATAAATTTAACATCTATTGATGTAAAGGCCTCTAATTTTCCATTATCTACTGAACAGTCTGAACAAATTCTAGAATTAAACCTAATGGCCATAAATCATAAACATCATGAACAACTTTCACGGATTCTAGCAATAAATCCTAGAAGAATACGATTATCACACGAAGCGGCCCAAGGATGAGAGCTTTCTGCGTCCATCTCGCAAGTGCCTTGGCATATTATTGGCACGCGGGTATGGCTTCAAGTTACGAATCAGTGATAGTTTCACACCTACGAGAGCACCGATCACGAGGACAATTACTTTAACCGGATATTTTGGGTACAGTTGTTGCAGTTCCTTTTTAAGGTCTTGATACCTCCCCTCGTATCTGTAGAGATACGTAGTTCCCGCGTGAGTGGGACACCCGGATAGTATGTGTTCTAGGAACTCAGCGTGTGCATGACACGCTATGTATCTATCTCTGGGAACGTCTTGACATAAAATGCGGTAACGGTATACTAAGGTGGAAATAACACCGTCCTGGCATGCGAAAATGAAACCCTCTGTACCTGAATTAAGTACTGGTGATCTGAGGAAAGCAAAAGTTTGCTCCTTTGAAAAGAACTGATTTTCTACATTTCTGTGAAAGTTTCCCTGCATTTCCTTGCCGAGTAGCTGTTGACGGAATTTTTCAACCTCTGTTTTCTTTGGCTTTTAGAAGTGAAGCATCTAGATGGAGTAATGCACTTTCCTGACTTCTGATATTAAAATTCAGGCCCTGACGGCCGTGACAGACATTACCGTACGGTGTCCCAACCTCACTTTGCACAAGGTGTTGCGTTCTAGGAACCCAATTTCATCTTTAGCTATATTTTGTAAATTTCTGTGCAATATTAAGTTTTGCTTTCTTTCTTCAACTCTCAGCTTTCTCAAATTTTTGGCTGAATTCTCACATCTGCAGTTTTATTACGATGGCAACTACAATAACTTAAGCAGCTTTGAGTCCTTTGTAAATTTTGTCCTTTAGTTTACTACTCTTTACCTAGGAAATCTTGTACCTTCGTTTATTAGTCTTTACCTAGGAAATGTTGTAATTTCGTTTACTACTCTTTACTCGGAGATTTAATCTTTACGAAAAAGGTTCCATCGGGACAACAGGATTTTTCACATTGCCAGTTTACAACTCAAATTTATGAACCCTTGTTGGGAGCACATTTTAAATATCTGGAAATTCTTTGTAACGACCTGACTCACAAAATTGTAGGCGTTTTTCTTGACCCCACTGTTCTCTGTCTAGCGCCAATAAGATAGGTCAAAAATGTTCCCACTACCTTTTACGTCGACATCCCTTCCACTCTGTATTTCGACTGGCGTCTAAAAACCCAAAAAAGGGCAGATACTCTTCCACCGTCATAGAGTTCGGATCCTCTGACAAATCGGTCTATTAAATTTCGCATAAGGCACCAACTTTATTATAACTGTCTCAACTCATGTACATTATGAAGTGTTCAAGTGTAAATATAATAATTTCTTACAAACTTTCCATTTCCAATTTACACACACACTCCTTTTCAACATAAATTTGCAACAAACACAAAAACATTTTGGTCCTTCGAGAGCCGGATATTTAACAACATTCGACGAAATATAATAATTACTTTCGGGCGTGTGTGTTAAATCTGTGTGTGCGTGAAGCAACCGACATTTAGTGGCATACAGCAACTATAAACGGAAGTGTTGTGATCGTGCAGTTACAAGTGTAAGTGACCAAGACATTCCGAACGGTACAACGCCATAATCCAGCATCTTCATCAAATGAGTTAAGACGTTTTTCAACAACAATCAGACGATCAACTTTGTCAGAATATTCATCCAAGTCCAGCGCAGGTTGCGTGGACTCTGAATTTCAGCATCTATTATTCTCTGGAATCCACCATGGTCAGAGATTTTCACATATGTTAATTGGAGGTTCATCAAGGAAAGTCTGAAACGTGAAGAACACATATATGTTTCACCATCCACAATTGAAAGCAGAGATCATCGCTATTTCCAATTGCTATTTAGTACGAGAGGTACACTACACTATCCAGTTTCCAGTCTCATCGCAGAAAGCAGAGTTTACATCAGCATCACTTCTGCTCTGATCAAGTCATCGACAATGGTAAGTCAGTTATTCGTATTACTAATCTTTTTTCACGAACCTCCATACCAATTGCTTCAATTAATTTACAAGTATCTAAACGTACAAAATGACTGAAGACGAGCGTCACGAACAGGCTCTATTAAAAGAGAAAATTTCATCATTAAAGAAAAAGCGAGGGAGTATAGAACGCCAATTGACTACATTCGAAGGGGTTCTAGATTCAGTTACCAAAGACACTGATATTGAAACTCTCGACCTAGAAACGCGTTTAAAGGAAAAGCATCTACCACTTCTTGAAGTTTTTGAAAATTTTCAAAAGGAATTAGAACATTTAACTGGCGGTGATGAAAAAGAAGCCAAATTCAATGAAGATGAACGGGCTAGTTTTGAAAACAGATTTTACTTGATAACGGGTAGGATAAAAACTTTATTAAAAAAAGGTAAATTCATTCCGCCTCAAGTAGCATCATCCTCACAATCTCAATTTAATTCAAATTCTCAATTTCAAACAAATTTAATCAGCCTACCTGTAACAAATCAAAATCATGGAATCAACGGGC